>LPNX010551761.1:116736-147935 GCA_001517045.1 Pseudotsuga menziesii | reverse complement strand
ATCTATTTGACAAACAGACACACATCCCTATGTCTCCCCTTACCACTAGCACCCCCTAACCTATCTCTCTGACACACACACATCCCTATGTATCCCCTCTGACACACACACACACATCCCTATGTATCCCCTCTGACACACACACACACACATCCCTATGTCTCCCCTTACCACTAACACCCCCTAGCCTATCTATTTGACACACAGACACACATCCCTATGTCTCCCCTTACCACTAGCACCCCCTAACCTATCTCTCTGACACACACACACACATCTCTATGTCTCCCCTTACCACTAGCGCCCCCTAACCTATCTCTCTGGCACACACACACACATCCCTATGTCTCCCGTTACCACTAACACCCTCTAACCTATCTATTTGACACACACACATACCTATGTCTCCCCTTACCACTAACACCCCCTAACCTATCTCTCTCTCTCTCTCACACACACATCCCCATGTCTCCCCTTATTACTAACACCCCTTAATCTATTTTTTTCTCACACACACATCCCTTGAGTTGTAAAACAATATAGTTAGGTTGAAGGGAAGGGGGGTGTTAAGGTGCAAATACTAAGGGAGTGCTTGTTAATTCCCCCTAAACCTTGAATGATCCCTTAGTCATGCAACTACCTTCTTGAATGCTCCTAAACACTATTAGAGTAAAACATGCATTTGTTTTATGTGGTCAAAACGTGCCCTTGTTTTTGTTAACAATAACGCGCGTGCCTTTCATCTCAGTATAAACGATAGCAATCCTTATCCGAGAAACATTATCATATTTCACAGAGGTTTGACATTCCGTGTGCAATTTTAGGTTGCAGACTGTGCGTGAACATTCTCTTCTTCACCATATTATCACACAAAATTGTTTTTGACATCAAGCATCTCCACCACAATTGTCTAAGTATTGCTTGGAGCATGGTATACATTGAGGAGCAAGAAGTAAAGAATTAATTGAGTAAGAAAGAAACCATTAATTGAGCAAGGAGCACCATAGAGCATCTCCACCATTGTTTTTCTTGCAATTGAGGAGATAGAAAATGAAACATTAACTTGGGCATTGTGGTGGAGTATGTAGACGCAATTGAGCAAGAAACAAACCAAGCTTGGGGAACTTCCCATTGAGGAGCACCATAGAGCATCTCTACCATTGTTTTTCTTGCAATTGAGGAGCTAGCAAAGGCAACATTCTTCCTAATCTCCCCCCTAACTTGAGTATCTATACACAATTGAGCAAGAAATAAACCAAGCTTGGGTAGTCTCCCATTGAAGAGTACCTTTGAGGAGCTAGCAAAGGAAACCATATATCATTGATCATTGTGGTGATGGGAAACTCACGCAATTGATCAAGAAAATCAACAAGGAAGAGGATACCCAATGGAATCCTTGAAGAAATTAGAGAGAAGAAAATAAATGACATGAACAATCGAAGATGCTCTAGGGACACTCAACCAATTCTAGTTGTTGAGGATGCCATGGTTACCAATATACATCAAGAAAGACAAAAGCATTCACTCGAGGGGCCTTCGGTCTCCATATCAGTAGAAGAATGAGCACTGCATGGAACTGATCAAGGAGTAAAACATAGGTGCACATCAAGGCCACCTGAAACCATTGCAGATTTAATTGAATGTGGGTATACAAGTGATAAATTTAGAGAGACGCTGAATGCCGAACGTATGCTCGAAGAAGACAATGTTGTTCAGACCACCCAGGAGGATTTCTAGTTGCCACCATTCTACCGACAGGAAGACATGGAAGGACATGAAACTCATGTTCAAATGCCAGTCTGATCAGGTGATATGGTACAAGGTGCAGTTCCAACCTCCCTACCTCCATTAGCAACTTCACGACGAAGAAATCCAAAACATATAAGATCGATGAAAGTCTCATTGGTTTGCTTGAAGGTACCCTGTCTAAATGCAGTATTTCATATCAATCTCAATAGATACTTGTCAACTATTTTGACTCTAAATGTGATGGAGATAAATGTAGATTATTTATATCGTTGTTAAAATCTAGGTCTATGACTGTTGTTAGGAAAAACTTAAGGATAAAGATGATAAATAGTTCTGAACCAAGTTCTCATGTTGTCATAAGTTTAGTAGATGCATTTAGTACTATTGGAAATAAATCTCGTTCAAAGGATCGCAATGCAGCTCGTCATGTGTTGTCACAATCAATCGTGAACAAAAGCACGAGGGCCATTCACCTACTTAATCCTACATCCAAACTTGTAGGTTTCGATATCAAATCACTCCGTAGGTATTGTTCTAGAAGAGAAAAACTTGACTCTAGTGAAACAGATGTCTGGTCCTTCGTTGGCAGATTTCCACGCTCCGATATGGAGCTCATTGACGCGGTAAAGGGACTGGTGCATGATTTTTGGCGTGACAATAGTAGACCTTCATCCAACCAAAAATATGTACTAAAATTAAAAAGGGGTTCAAGGGATCGTGAGCCCCACATTAAACATTTTCTTGACATGACACAAACATAATTATATGAGAGATTTAGGCATGAACATAATGAACTTAAATTGGTCCAAAGATCATTCGAGAAATGCAAACCATGGTATGTTAAAATAAACACAACTCGTAACACATGTTGTTGTCAATATCACATTGAGTACCATTATTATTATGACACATATATACATATATTATGTGTATTTCATAACACTCTTGTGCAGGAATGATCAACTACATTGCCATAGACATCATCTAGAGACTTTATCAATAACATTTTGTGTATAAGGACATAAGGCTGCACATTTTATCAAAGGCCTTGCATAGATGGGACATTCCCAAGGTGTGGTGGAATGACATTTTTGGACAAATGCATACATGTCACCGATGAGCATGAACTTGGGAGACATGAAGTGAACTTGCAGTCATTCAAATATGTCACGTATGATATCAGTGGAGGGAATGAAAGAAAAAAAATACAATTGGTCACCTCTCAGGTTAGTAACGAGTTCCTGAATAGTATTTTTTTCTTCATCTATTGCTACTTCATATATGTAATGACCTATTGATCTGTACGTCTTTATTGTTGATCTACCAGGTATTGGTATGCAAATTCATGGAGGAATTCTTTGAAAAGACACAACAATATGTAAAGCATGTACATGTGGCTCGTTGGCAAGATGAGCAGTTTAGAACGTGCATGGATACATTTCCTATTGGAACTATATTATCAGTGGTCGGTTTTGCAGAAAACTACACTCTTTAAACACAGAACGAGATTCAGAGTCAATATTATCACTCAGACCAGGTCAGCATAATGGTCCATATCACCTATAGACATGGGGCAAATAGTACTGAAGAGAAAAGGGTTATATTGAAGGAGTATCACTTTTACATAAGTGATGACAGGTATCATGACTTGGATTTTGTACAACACAACTTTCAATTGTTCTACAAACACTTGTAGGATAACAATATACATATGGAATACCATTGTATTTGGTCTGATGGTTGTGCAGGCAATTCAAAAATTCTCGTTTCTTCCAATGGTTGTGTATTCTCCACAAGAGGCACAACGTGCCACATATTTGGAACTATTTTGAGACTGGACATGGAAAAGGGGAACATGATGGAGCAGGTGCATGCATCAAGACTGCATTACATAGGCAAGATATGAAATTCACAACTATTTCGCTCATCTGAGATGCAAAGACCATTGTTGCATGGTGTTCTCCAGTGATGGGGCAGGGAGATAGAAGGCAAGAAGACCAATCATCTCAAAAAGCACATGTACATAGATATTTTTTGTAGGTTATCGATGCAGATCAATCACACCCATATGAGTGCAAGACTGTCCAAGGAACTCGTGCATTCCATTCAATTAGGATGTCAAACAATGCTATAGTTGAAATGTGGACAAGGAAACTCTATTGTTTTTGTTATCCATGTAGCAGTGGTGAATGGGACAACTGTGAATCCACAGATTGGGTTGACAACTGGGATCGTGTATCACTCCCCATTGGTCGACAAATAACTGCAGAATTATCGCAGTTAGAGGAGGGCCAGTTGAGTATTTCACATTACTATGACCACATTTAAGATCTTATACAACCAGGTTCAACTATTATGTTGATAACTTTGAAATGTTTGACAAATAGTTGTGTTTATTTAGTTGACTCCTAGGTCTGCACTTTATTTTATGCAGGGCACATATACACAATGGTTGCCCCGAGAGGCAATGAATGGCACACTGACTACTGGCTGGCACGTTGCTTGGATGGAAAGCAGACCCTCATTGTCTCATTAAGCGACTCCGAGGGCAATGATTTTCCAATTGGGTCAATGGTTATAAAAGGAGAATATTTGACATAACTTTCCCATGCACGAAAGAAAAAAGGCTATGGATTTGAAGATTATAGACCAGGTCAAATTGCATATGATTATACAAACTTAGTTATTGGCACAAACCTCCAACTGCAAATAATACCAAACAAGAACTCATCAAAGTCACGATACGTGTTGCCTTACTCCAAGCACGAGAGGCTAAAGGATACCATTGATATTAGAGGTGATCCCTATGGTCTAGTCAAATGACCACAGGTAGGTATTTAGGTATGTGGTAGTCAAATATTTTGGTTTCATGGTCTCATTAATTATTTACAGCTTGATAGATTGAGCGCTTGATAGATTGAAAAATTCAATAGACTTCTACAACTTAATAAATTGCACTTGAGCTTCATCATCAATTTGTTGTATTATATTGATACTTATATGACTCATGCTGTATAGCCCAAGACCATCTCCTTGGGATATAAGTTGATCCTATAAGGACATCTCCTTGAATCCGATGATTATCTCCTTGACTCTGATAATTTGTTTCTCCACGGGAGCCATAACGTCAAGGAGTGGTAATCCTAGACTAATAACCATTGTCGGTCCTATCTTACAAACCCCGTAGCCAATCCTATTAATTCAAGTTTGCATGACCCACCTGAACCTCGTTTTGATGCACAGTTTCCATTCTATGCCCCGGTTAGGGATTCAATAAGTGTCCCTGAAAGCCTGTAGGAGGTGGGATCAACCATGAGATAGAATGATGGAAATTGCTCAGATCGATGAACAATCGACTCTGTTGGATTCATGACATTGGGATAGTGCTAAGGGTGTCCTTCTACTCTGGGTCCATGGACAAGGGATCATTTTTTGGTTAATTTTGGAAACTAGGGTTTTGCTAGTAAGGGAATGTCCAATTTTTGCACATAGGGGTCATATTTGAAAATTCCTCGACCATGCACGTGTGTCTAGTGTTTGCACATGGAACCTGCCTAAACACGCTTGCATGACCCACCGAAAGCCCGTTTTGATGCACGGTTTCCATTCTATGCACCAGGTAGGGATTCAACAGGTGTCCCTGAAAGCCTGTAGGAGGTGGGATTCAAAATGCCATAGAATGATGACTGTTGCTCGGATCGACGAACCTTCAGCACCATTGGATTCAGGACATCGGGATAGTTCTAGAGGAGGCCCTCTAATCTAGGTCCATGGAAAAGAGATCATTTTTTTGGTCAAGTTTGGAAACTAGGGTTTTGCTCAGTAAGTGAATGTGAAATTTTTGCACATGGGGGTTGAATTCACATATTTCTAGACCGTGAACATGTGGCTATCGTTCCCACATGAAACATGCCTAAACAGGCTTGCATAACCCACTGAAAGCCCGTTTTGATGCACGATTTCCATTCTATGCCTCGCTTAGGGATTCATGAGGTTTCCCTGAAAGCCTGGTGGAGGTGGGATTCAACGTGCGATAGAATAATGTTCATTGCTCGGATCAATGAACCATCGGCTCCGTTGGATTTAGGACATCGGGATAGTGCTAGGGGTGGACCTCTTCTATGGGTCCATGGACAAGAGATCATTTTTTTGGTCAATTTTGGAAACTAGGGTTTTTCTTACTAAGGGAATGTTCAATTTTTGCACATAGGGGTCAGCTTTCCAAATTCCTCGACCGTGAACGCGTGGCTCGCATTCCCACATGAAACTGCCTAAACATGCTTTCATGGCCCACCGGAAGCCTATTTTGATGCACGGTTTCCATTCTATTCCCCCGGTAGGGATTCAACAGGTGTTCGTAAAAGCCTGTAGGAGGTGGGATTCAACGTGTGATAGAATGATGGCCATTGCTCGGATCGAAAACCATTAGCTTTGTTGGATTTAGGAAATCAGGATAGTGCTATGGGAGGCTCTCTAATCTGGGTCCATGGACAAGGGATCATTTTTTTTGGTCAATTTTGGAAACTAGGGTTTTGCTCAGTAAGTGAATGTGAAATGTTTGCACATGGGGGTCAACTTTGCATATTGCTCGACTGTGAATGTGTGGCTAGTGTTCCCACATGGAACATGTCTAAACATGATTGCATGACCCACCAGAAGCCTGTTTTGATGCACGATTTCCATTCTATACCCCGGTTTGGGATTCAACAAGTGTCCCTGAAAACCTGTAGGAGGTGGGATTCAACATGTGATAGAATGGTAGTCATTGCTTAGATCGACGAAACATCAACTTCATTGGATTCAGGACATCGGGATAGTGCAAGGGGTGGCCCTCTTCTCTGGGTCCATGGACAAGGGATCATTTTTTGGGTCAATTTTGGAAACTAGGGTTTTGCTCAATAAGGGAATGTCCAATTTTTGCACATAGGGGTCAACTTTGCAAATTCCTCGACGGTGAATGTGTGGCTAGTGTTCCCACATGGAAATTGCCTAAACATGCTTGCATGGCCCACTGGAAGCCAATTTTGATGCATGATTTCCATTCTATGCACTGGGTAGGGATTCAATAGGTGTCCCTGAAAGCCTGTAGGAGGTGGGCTTCAATGTGCCATAGAATGATGACCATTGCTCGGATCGATGAACCGTCGGTTCTGTTGGATTTAGGAAATCAAGATATTTCTATGAGAGGCCCTCTAATCTGGGTCCATGGAAAAGGGATCATTTTTTTGGTTAATTTTGGAAACTAGGGTTTTGCTCAGTAAGGGAATGCCCAATTTTTGCACATAGGGGTCAACTTTGCAAATTCCTCGACCGTGAACGTATGGCTAGCATTCCCACATGGAACCTTCCTAACACGCTTCCATGACCCATCAGAAGCTCGTTTTGATGCACGGTTTCCATTTTATGCACCGGGTAGGGATTTACTAGGTGTCCCTAAAAGCCTCTAGGAGGTGGGATTCAATGTGCCACAGAATGGTGGTCATTGCTCGGATTGATGAACCATCAGCTCTGTTGTATTCAGGACACCAGGATAGTGCTATAGGAGGCCTTCTACTCTGGTTCCATAGACAGGGATCATTGTTTTGGTCAATTTTGGAAACTAGGGTTTTGCTTAGTAAGTGAATGTGAAATGTTTGCACATGGGGGTCAACTTCGCATATTGCTTGACCATGAACATGTGGCTAGCGTTCACACAGAGAACATGCCTAAACACACTTGCATGACCCATTGAAAGTGATTTTTGATGCATTGTTTCCATTATATGCCCTGAGTAGGGATTCAACAGGTGTCCCTGAAATCATGTAAGAGGTGGGATTCAACATGCGATAGAATGATGGCCATTGATCGGATCAATGAACCGTCGACTTTGTTGGATTCAGGACATTGGGTTAGTGCTAGAGATGTCCCTCTACTTTGGGTCCATGGAAAAGGGATCATGTTGTTGGTCAATTTTTGAAACTAGTGTTTTGCTCAGTAAGGGAATGTCCAATTTTTGCACATAAGGGTCAGCTTTGCAAATTCCTCGAACGTGAACATGTGGCTAGCGTTCCCACATGGAACCTGCCTAAACATGCTTGCATAACCCATTGGAAGCCTATTTTGATGCACAATTTCCATTCTATGCCCCGGGTAGGGATTCAACATGTGTCCCTGAAAGCCTATAGGAGGTGGGATTCAACGTGTGATAGAATAATGGTCGTTGCTCAGATCGACAAACCGTCACCTCTGTTGGATCCAGGACATTGGGATAGTGCTAGTGGTGGCCCTCTACTCTCTTTCCATGAACAAGGGATCATTTTTTTGGTCAAATTTGGAAACTAGGGGTTTGCTCAGTAAGGGAATGTCCAAGTTTTGCACATAGGGGACAACTTTGCAAATTCCTAGAATGTGAACATGTGGCTAGAGTTCCCACATGGAACCTACCTAAGCATGCTTTCATGACCCACCAAAAGCCCATTTTGATGCACGGTTTCCATTCTATGCCCCGGGTAAGGATTCAACAAGTGTCCCTAAAAGCCTGTAGAAGGTGGGATTCAACGTGTGATAGAATGATGGTCGTTGCTGGGTTAGATGAAATGTCAACTTTGTTGGATTCAAGACATCAGGATAGTGATAGGAGTGGCCCTCTACTCTGGGTCCATGGATAAGGGATCATTTTTTGGTCAATTTTGGAAACTAGGGTTTTGGTCAGTAAGTGAATGTGAAATTTTTGCACATATAGGTCAGCTTGAAGGTGATTGTAGATCTTCCTCTCTTGAAAAAATACTTGTTGCAAACTATTATTCCATGTGTAGCTGTTGATAATTTTGTTACCTGTTGTGAGGTGTTGAACTTGACTTATTTCCCATCATTGTGAAGAAAGAAATATTCTTTGTTTGTGTTTTAATAAAGGCAAACGGAGTTGTCAATATCTATGTGGAGGTGAATTGATCTTAGGATCTCATATCATTCGTGAGACTAGAAATTCAAAAGAAGGTTGTTTCCCATATTAATTTAGCTTGTTCATCCAAGATATGTGAGGATTTGTTCGATGAAATGTAGGAGGAGACAATGCCATTGCATTAGTAACCATGTAATGGAACATGTTTATGTTTAGAAACAAGTGGCCAACCTATTACACCATTATTAAAAAATATATATGTTCACACTAAGAATGTTTCAAATAATACTCCATAAACATCAATTTATAAAACAAGATTCAAAACAGTACTTCTCCAATCAATTTAAACTATAATAAAATCACACATAATTTTTGTCTCTTCCAAAGTTGTTCCTCGAGGCCATTCATCAAATGCCATGTTCATTAACAAAATGAAAAAATAATGCACGGGAGATACATAATGTGCAGAATATAATCATAACCATTATTTTGAATCAACCTTATAATACTCAGATACTTTTAGGTTTGATGTGTATCCCATGTATTCCTTAGATGAAAGACATCATGCCAAACACTAATTTCATTTATGTAGACCACACAGGTGCATCACTTAGGTTGTTATGTGGGTAAGGTGCTTTTGTATTCCACTTAGTTGGATCAGTTGCTTAGTTGTGCTGGGTGCTTATGTGTATAAAGTTGTTCCATCTTTGTGTTCATACAATTTAACATTGTATATGCAATTGGATCGTGGGAAAAAACAATTGAAATGTACATTTTTGTCATTACGTAATATTGTAATTGTGCATTGTTCTCAAATTTATAACTGATATCTCCATGCAATCATAAAATCTATAAAAAATTGGGAACATTTCACATAGAAACATTCTTGGCCACATTTGTATAATCACACTTAAAAGACTGAACCATGAAGATCTCAAGAGCCTTGATATGAAATATTTTTTATATCATGAAATTTATAATACAAAAATAGAAGGCCCTTATATGTCCTATCAATGTACATGTGTCAAAAACATCTTTGATGTACATGTGCAAACAAAAGTACATCTGCCCTAGACCACGCCCCTATACTCTAACTCCAGATTGTACAGAAAAATACATATTTGTCCTGGACTAACACATCAAAAATTCTAAAATTCTCTTGTTTTTCCCGGACCCTGATGCTTGTTACCTCTTTCCACGACCACTGTGCATCTCTGGAGACTGCAAATCAATGAAAATATTTCTTGATCAGGTAACTGAACTAGTACTGTCCAATAATAACAAAGTTTGAAAATTTAAAATATGACTCAATTGTACATAAAAAAGACTCACTGCATCCGTCTGAGGTATAGATTCCTCTGGTGTCCTCCTCCTTGCAAAGAGTCTCTCTGCAATGCTTCTCTGCAAATAAAAAAAAATATGTCAATTATCTCAACAATTATCAACATGTACATGAATGAGAAAGTACTAATAAATTATGTAAAAAATAAACATCTCTTCATAAAAACTTGTTCTAGGGGAAGATATTGGGTTTCTTTAGTACTAAGAGGATCCATAGGTTGAACATCAACCTCAGTTGCGTGCACTAATGGACTAGAGTGTGGCTACATTCAACAAATGATCAAATAGTTAGACATTGTGCATGTCCATAAACAATACAAATGAACTGTACAATTACAATTATTCAAGTAGATGTACCTCAATGTGACTTATCGCTATTGTAGATGCAACATTGACTGCAACATCAACAACCCCACTAAGGTCTGGCACAGATGACTCTACATCCTGATGCTGCAAACATGTGAAAATAACATTAAGAAAAACTAGTTGTGTAGTGAATTCAAAGCAATTACCTTGGGATGAGTAGGTTAATTCTCATGGACACTCTCTCTTTTCAAGGAAGAGGGTCGTCTGGTGTAAACAACCCCCTTATCTACGTTTGGACTATGGGGAGATCCAAACCAAAGAGGCGGTGCAAGGATTTGTGATGATGTCTACAGTCATAAAGTGTTACCATAGTTAGACATGGAGTTGAATGGATGGAATAATATGTAATAAAAAACTAGAACGTGTTGTAATATACTTACCCCTGCTTGGGACATATCTCCCCCGTGGGAGCGACTGTTTCCAGCAGTTTCTTGCCCCTCTTCAGATGCAGATAGCATCTGCAAGTTTAAAAATTATAAATATTAGCAATCTATAAAGGAGTGTACAGTAAGAAATTTAAATAATTCAAACATTGAGATTCAGTCATTAACCATGTACTTACATTCGTCCGATAATCATAAATTCCACCTTGGAGTATTTTGCTGAGATCAATGTCTTTAGCATTAGGTTCTAAATGGGGTTCCTACAACTTCAAAAATTGTAAATATTAGACAATTTGACAAATTAATCGAGACTAACACATGCATTAACAAAATTATATGTATTAACAAAATGACAAATGTTTAAATATTACCTCAATGTTGGTTGTTTGGGCCTCAGATACAACTACACCGGGTGCAATACCACCCCCCTGAGAGGCATCAATATCCTACAAGAGTAAATATTGCATATATTACAAATCCTTTAATATGTTACATATAGTATGGAAAAATTAAAAAGTGAACAATAATAGAGTTTTAACAATGTCCTTACCTGACCACCAGTCATCGTAGAGGTACCAAGTCTTGGTCCAGGACCATAACAGGATTGACCACACGTTGTGCAGACATGTGGCTCGCTCTAAGGCACATGGGATTTCGGTCTATACCCACCAATAGATGTTCCTCTACCACCAGATGCTGGTGGTTGTACCCTAGCAGAGGAATAGGGCGTTGTCTGGTCAATAGTATTCGTGTGTCGAAAAACCATCTCAACTAGAGTTAGAAATTCCTCCTGTGTCTGGGAAACCATATCATGTGTAGGAGGGATGTCTACCCATGGTAGCTGGGCACGGGGTGCAGGTATTTGTGGATTGGAATATCTATGACTAGGATTGGGTCGGTGAGGGGATGCCCCAACACCTTGGAAGCTCAACATGTCAAAATAGTTGACATGTTTCCCCATCACAAACTCTGCATAAAACTTTCGGAGGAAGTACTACGGTACTTCCCCATTGTTGTGCGGGGGAATGTCAAACACCATGTACCATCTATCCATCCAATGGTATCTAATGGGTGGAAAGGTGCACCACTCAATGGAAATATGTGGTCTGGTGCTTGTTGTATTCAAGCAGGAAGGAGTATTATGCACACATTAACCATCAGACAAAGAGCACATATTGGGTCAAGCGCTTAACCGTTGTATTCATTCAATAGATGGTATTCTTATACATGAGAGAGAGGTTGAAGTGGTTGCACCCGCTCCAACCATCCATTTGTAAAGGTTTATTTAATCATATCCTTTAATACATTATAATATATGATGACTTTTAGGAAAGGCCTATTAGCCCCTTCAACATCTCCCCCACAAACAAAATGTTTCTTCGTCCCGAAGAGAACAAAGAAATTAGATGAATCAACATTCTAGGTCTCTGCTACTGCTGAAGTAGTCCTCACTGTGCATCAACCATGCATACTGATCTGAATAGGTAACTCAGCCACCAGCTTGATAGGAGAACACACGTGTACAAGGCTCTACTATGAATGGTTACTCTTCAGCCTCCATCTTCAATCTGGAAGTAGTCCACCGAAGTCTCATCCTCTCACAATGGCGATTGACTATCCTCTTCCACAAATGAGGTCTTTTGATTTGAAGCCTCACCCTGGCTCATCTGACAGGCATCTCCATTAGTTCAGGCATGCGGGGCCTTTTGGATCTTCAACTTCCTATGCCATTCTCTATCTTCTGGCTTTACGAGGTCACAACCTAGGAACATCTTTGCATTATACACTAAGGGAGTTCAACTGTTTTGATGTCATCATCTGGCGTTAAGCTCTTCTTCTGTGTGTTGTAAGGTGACTTCTGCTTGAATGTGATCATTGTCGACTTCATCTATCGTGAGGATTCCTGCAAGTTTGTAAAGTTTTCATTGCTCGATATCGGCTGATATTGGTCACGGCTGAATGACTTGACTCGAGATACTTAACTCGACATGATTTACTAAGTCGGCTAGAGATCGACTTGATTTGCAATTGTAGAGGGGATCGCCTGCCTCGAAAGACTCATGTTTAACCCCCTCTTTATTAAATTCAAACTCAAAAAGTGTCACATCAACATAACTCAATTATCATTATTACATGCTTCTTGGAGACCACCTTGATTGAACCGACATGTTTGAAAAATACTTAACCAATATTCTTGAACCGACATGACTCGATCGACATGCTTCAGTGCTTCGATCCCATAGTAATTTGCTGACCGTTTACAAAACATTGGTCACCAAGTATTGTATCTAAGCAATCAACGAGATTTATTATGTCAATGGTCAGGATTCAATACCTCAAATTTATAACCAAGTAAATGAATTGGCGACAACCCTTTGAAGGGGTGCTCTGGCAAAACAGCATGAGTCGTTAGTCGAGAGAGTGTAGTGGTTGAGCATTCAATAGTCATTTTTTCCCACGTCCATCGGCAATACATATTCTTTATGATATCTCCGGCATTTCCATCCTTCATCGAACCATCGGCTTCAAGTATTGGCAGGCCTTCGTCGAACCTTCGGCTTCAAGTATTGGCAAGCCTTTGGCTTCAAGAATTGGCAGGCCTTCATCTAATGTTGTTGACCAATATTTAATGAGGACTCGTGTAAATGAACAACAGGAAGGTTGATTGACTCTTGAGGTTATAATATGCTGCGGGCTTATACGTCCAATCAATAGTTAAAATTTTCCGACAATAGTGATATAATGGGACTAATATAGGCAAAGTCGAGCTGGACGCTGGAAAGCTCACGATCGACTGGACTACTCTTCCGAGTTTCTCCATATTCTCATGCTCTTCTCGGTCGACAGCTGGACTGGTTACGATCTCCTCTCAATAACCAGTCGATTCCGCCGACTTCTTAATAGACCATCCAAACTGGTATTTGAATATAATACGCTCATGCAGTAAACTTTGAAAGGTCACCAAAACAGTCATCCAGGATTGGTGCCGTCACTGGATCCACCATTCGTATGCTTCCAACAAGTGCTTGAACTGATCTTTAAGATCCTCTTCAAGACTCGACCGCTCTTTTACATCCTATTCAGCAATACCTCAGCAATAAAGACTCGACCACTCATTTACATACCCGACCACTTTGTGCTTCGACTTGCATAAGAATCGACTAGATTTTGGATCAACCGCGGCTTCAACATATGCATTACATAGAGACGTCAAGGGTGGAGTTTCCTGTGGAAGCTCTTGGAGAGATATCATCTCTGAGAAAAGAAACGCCCCCACCGCTGCCTGAAACGCATTTATCTAAACAGGCAATCTGACTGTGAATGGCTCCCATATCCTCCGCATTGCGCATGTTTGGGATGGATTTGAGGCAGTCTCCCATCTTGGCGAACATGGAATTTGACTTGTCGACAAGCAGGTATTCCTGAACACAGTTTTCTTTTCTTCGATCACCATCGTTGTCGTCGTTATCATTCTTGGTGTAGTGCATGGAAATTGGTCACTCTTTCATATTGATTGTCATGATCATACTTCCTTCACTGGTCAGCATTCGAATGACCACTATATTTTTGCAATTTTTTTTCATATCCTTATTCACACGACTCGTCGATCAATCTTAACAAATACAGCTTTAAATGATCAATAAAACGTTTTCTTCAAATAACTAGAATAAGCTCAATAATTATTTATTGAATTTAAAAAAGTAACCAGCGGTCCTCACACATCGAGTCCTCATGCATGATGTATCTGGTCGATGAGTAAATGAGTGCATTGAGCCATCAAAGCATCCAAACTTTGAAGATTTATCTCATCGAGTCAGCATTCTTCCCATCCGCATTCCTCTAGTCACAACCTCATGCATCATCATCATTTCTGAGCATTTCTTGTAGGGTTTTTCCTCCTCACGATCTTTTGCAGGTTTGTTCCGGCTTCCATGTGCTGCTGATGTCACCCAAACCTTGTTCCAGCTTCCATGTGCTGCTGATGTCACCCAAACCACATGAAAGAGGCAACGACGCCATTGTTGTATTCAAGCAGGAAGGAGTATTATGAACACATTAACCATCAGAGAAAGAGAACATATTGGGTCAAGCGCTTAACCATTGTATTCATTCAATAGATGGTATTCTCATACATGAGAGAGAGGTTGGAGCGGCTGCACCCGCTCCAACCGTCCATTTGTTAAGGTTTATCTAATTATATCCTTTAATACATTATAATATATGATGACTTTTAAGAAAGGCCTATTAGCCCCTTCAACAGTGCTCTCCGGAATGTCATCTGTCCCAAGCACTCTAAACAACATATAGATATGTTCTTTGCTTATTTTCAGCTTCTTTACCTCGTTGTAGCTCCACCCATCAGCTTATTCTTGTCTTTTCCTCTCCCTGTAGGATCTGATTCTATACAAAGCATCGTTCGATCTTGCGATCGTATCAACAATAGTCATCAATGAGTCTGACAAGGAGCGGCGGAGCTCATCTCCACCCCTCAAGGAAGAACCAATCTCTCTGAGATGGCCAATAACCCTCAATATCTCAGCATTGTTATCCATAGTAGCCACTGCAATCATAAATACAAATAAAATATCATTAGAAAAATAAACACATGATATAATGACATCTCTAAGCATTGAAAAGTGTATAACTAATGTACGACAAATAACAACATAAACTAAATCTATTATTTAAATTTTAAAATTGATCTTGAATTTTACAGTAAAGAATAAACATTTAACATTTTTTCATTTTAAATTTATGTCATAAATTCAAGTATTAATTTCAATTTCCATATGCATGTGTACATAAAATGTCCTATGTGCATATGTTTATTGGGAAGCTCCTCTAGCTTATTTTAAGGCTTGGATTATGAAGTTTCATTGAAATTGTGAGGTGCTAACTAATGCCCTTGCAAGACCAACTCCCAAATTGCGGGTAGAGGCAACGGCTAGACCCTAGAATAGGCAGCATAATGTGCTATTGATGAATAAAATCCCAGTATATGCAACGATTTTGTTAGATATGTAATTATTTGTTGTAGCGTGATGTTTTTTGGAATCCAAAGTTTATTTAGCAGATCTTTGTTTATATGTAATTTGGGCCATGTATCGATTCCACTTGATGTTATTTTAGTTATATGCCCTCTTTCTATATACTCATGAGAGACTTTAAATGCACAATTGTGTATAGTGGCTTTTATGGTTGCAAGGTTTCCATTGGATTCTATCATGTATGATACTATGTGATTGGCATGTAATCAAACACATCAACCTCCCTATGTATCTTGATGTTCGTAGAGCCTATTGTTGAACTTCATTGTCTTGACCTTAACCAAAAAGTACCCTTCAGTCAAGAAGAAAGATTTGTTAAGCATGGGAAGCTTCAATACCTTATTTTAACACTTGGATTATGAAGTTTCAGTCAAGAAGAAAGATTTGTTAAGCATGGGAAGCTTCAATACCTTATTTTAACACTTGGATTAGGAAGTTTTATCAAAACTATAAGGTGTTTATTGATGTTCTTGGACGACCAACTTCGATATTTCAGATAGAGGCAAGGGAGTTACCATGTTTGTTTATGTATTTTAGGGAATATATGAATTCTACTTGATTGTTTTTTAGTTGTATGCAAGCTTGCAATATAATTGACAAACTTTGCATATTTGTTAATTTTGGTTTGGATTCACAATGATGCTTGTGAATATACATATGCAAATACTGAAGTTCATTTGTTTTTTATGAGTTAATTGGGGTTTTGGTTTACATTGCGCATGTAAATTACTTATGCAAACTTGTAACGCGCTTGAGAAACTTTGCATATTTGTGAATTTTGGTATGGATTCACAAGGATGCTTGTGAATATGCATATGGAAATAGTGAAATTGATTTGTTTTTTATGAGTTAATTGGGGTTTTGGTTTCCATTCGGCTTGTGAATTTTGGGTATAAATTTTGGTAAATAATCAAAATTATTTGATTTTTATGATTAAATTGGGGTTTTGGTTTCCATTGGCCATATAAATTAAATATTTTGGTTTAATTTCAAATTAGAGCAAATAAATTAATGAATTTAGGGAGAAAAACATGAGAAGATTTGAAGAAAATACTTCACAAAGATGAGGTTGATCCAAAGGTGGAGGTAGATGACTTTGGCTCACCCAAAACGCATTTGACTACTCACGTTCTGCTCCGTCCAAGCTCCAATAGCACTGCGTTGTGGTGAAAATGATGGGCTCGACCCGTTTTAACTAAAAAACAGGTTTTTTAAAACGGGAGTGCGTTTATTCAAAGCAAAACGGGAGCGCGATTTGCTTCAATAAAATGGGGGCACGTTTTGTTCTACTATCCTAATTGGCATGCCTGTTGGCATCCTTGGGACTATGCTTGGCAGGGTCGGGATTGCTTGGGATGATTTCTATTTTATGGATCAAGAGTGATTGAATTCACTCTACCATTGCATCTAAAAGGTCCCTCAACTTTGTGCACTCACCTGCTATGGTTTGAACTCGTCTATAATGAGTTAGGGGGGCATACTAATGAAATGGAATGAGGCATGTGTTGTTTATCACAAGATCTTAAGGTCATCAGATCCTACCTAGGGGTGTAATATGGGCTTATAGGTTAATTAATGTGGTGTCCTTATACACAAAAATACATCAAAGCTTTGATTTTCTACCCTCATACATGAAAATCCTTGTCCTCAAGGCCCTTAATATAATCACAAAACCAATTGATCATGAAACCTTAGATATTGTCAAGATTTTCCTAACATCTACCTTTTTTAGTTTTACAGTAATATTCTATAAACAAACTGAAGGCGTTGTCATGGGTTTATCCTTATCCTAGGTAGTTGCTAATATATTTATGGAAGACGTTGAATCTATAGTTCTTAATAGTTTCCATCTTAAAAAAACATGTTAGTCCAGTTTCATTATTTGGCCACTTGGTCAATCTTCCTTGACACCTTTCATAACCACATCGATAACATTTCTCCTCATATTTAATTTATCATGAAAATCCAACAAGACAACTCACACCCCTTCCTAGATGTCCTCATTACTTGTAAACTTGATGGTTCCCTCTCACATCAATTTTATTGTAAGAAACACATACTAATACTTACATTTATTCCCAATCCCATCATGTCCCTGCTAAAAAATATGCCATGCTCAAAACCCTAATCTTTAGAGTTATTCACATATTTGATCCTCAACATCTTAAAACCAAAATAACTCACATCACTAAAGTTATCCAAACTAATGTCTATTCCCTACCTATATCAACATCTTTTTTTGTTCAACCCACCATCCTAAACACAAACCATCCCTCTCTAATAACCCTCCCCTAGCTCTTAAGTTTCTATCCCTTACATTCTTGGAATCATCGATCACATTTCCAAAATTCTAGGTAAAAAGAATATCAAAACTGTGTTCAAGCCTCACAAAACTCAAACAATTATTTTGGAAGTGTTAAAGACAAATTTGACCTTCTTCTAAACCAAGGGGTTGATAAACTCCTTGCTCCTCACACCTTGTTGAAGGACACTCTGTTCAAAGTAGTGCTCTGACAACTTCTCCTTGATTGAGGAAAGGATGATCCCACAATGGAACATTGGTCCACGTCTGGACATTCAATGGTGGATGTATTCATTGTTAGGTGTTTATTGCTCGCCTTTCTTGAAGCATTTGAACACTAGTATACTTTTTGGATATGTTGGGTGAGTTGTTAGGTGCTTATTGCTCGTCACTCCTGAATCATTTGAAAAGGATGATCCCTCTCTTCAAAATAGCGCTCTGACAACTTCTCCTTGATTGAGGAAAGGATGATCCCACAGTGGAACATTGGTCCACCTCAAGACATTCAATGGTGGATGTCTTCATTGTTAGGTGTTTATTGCTCGCCCTTTTTGAAGCATTTGAACATTGGTCTACTTTTTGGATATGTTGGGTGCGTTGTTAGGTGCTTATTTCTCGTCACTCCTGAAGCAATTGAAAAGGATGATCCCTCTGTTCAAAATAGTGCTCTGACAACTTCTCCTTGATTGAGGAAAGGAAGATCCCACAACGAAACATTGTTCCACCTCTAGACATTCAATGGTAGATGTCTTCCTGTTTAGATGTTTATTGCTCACCTTTCTTAAAGCATTTGAACACTAGTCTACTCTTTGGATATGTTGGGTGCGTTATTAAGTGCTTATTGCTCATCACTCCTAAATCATTTGAAAAGGATGATCCCTCTGTTCAAAATAGCGCTCTGACATTGAGGAAAGGATGATCCCATAGCGGAACACTGGTCCACCTATGGACATTCAATGGTGGATGTCTTCGTTGTTAGGTGTTTATTGCTCGCCTTTCTTGAAGCGTTTGAACATGGGTCTACTTTTTGGATATGTTGGGTGCGTTGTTAGGAGCTTATTGCTCACCACTCCTGAAGCATTTGAAAAGGTGATCTCTCTATTCAAAATAGCGCTGTGACGACTTCTCCTTGATTGAGGAAAGGATGATCCCATAGCGGAACACTAGTCCACCTTTAGACATTCAATAGTGGATGTCTTCATTGTTAGGTGTTTATTGCTCACCTTTCTTGAAGCATTTGAACATTGGTCTACTTTTTGGATATGATGGGTGCGTTATTAGGTTCTTATTGCTGATCACTCATGAAAAATTTGAAAAATCTTGAAGCATTTGAAAATCTTTAGATATTTGATTCTCTCATTCTCCACCAAATTTTTCCTCTCATCCACAATCCTCTAAGGAGACCCAAAGTCAGCTAGCTTCATACCATTGGCACCCACAAGAATATTCTTCGCATTGATATCATAGTGCACAATCGCCTAACCGTGGAGGTGATGGATTCCACTTAGGATTCCACGAGGTATGCCCTGATCATAGATTCGTGGAGATGATCCCTGAACTTACTGAGCAGGTCCACGATTCTCCCGCGTGGCATATATAGCAGGAAGATATTGTGCATTTCCACGCCATTCTCAACGATCTGATTATGGCCCAGACATCGAATTAGAAACGACGAATCAAGAGAGCGTAAAACATCATATTCATTCTCCAGTGAAGGAATCAAAGTGTTAATGGATTTCTCATTTCACATCAAAGAGGCCGCCATTGAACTTGTTCTTGGCCAGGTTTGCTCTGGCTCTCGATGGGGCACCTCGCGCCTGTGCTGTTTCTCTCTCCATCTACGACTCCGGAGTGGGTTTAACTCTTTTGAACCATAGTAGCATAATTCTATAGTATTGGCATTTCATGTACCAAAATTTTGAACAATTCCAAATTTGTTGAATATTTCGCTTAATAAGTTATAGTAAATAATTACTAATAACTAAGAGTCTTCTTTTTCTTACACCAGAAACATTATATTTTGTTTTATAAATAGTAATTTTGGTTGTAAATAATGTTTAAAAAGAAATTGATGATTTTTTATGTCTAATATGATTGATATCTATTATTATTTTAAAAATATTATATATGTTCAACTTTATTATATAGATGTACTTTTATTTATATCAAGATGCCATTAAGCATAATAAGATATAGCAACCATGAAATGAATCTTGAATGTACACTTGTTACATTTAAGTTAATCTTGTTGATCTACTCAAAGAAGCCCAATTAACCATTTAACTAATCCCATTTAAATTTTAATCAAGATGCATTTAAGCATAACAAGAAATGAATCCTCACAGTATACTTGTTACACTTGGGTTGATCTTGTTGATCCGTTGAAGAAAACCCAATTTTTTTTAGGAGAATCTATTTATATAATTAAAAATTTAAAACATAGACTCCTCCATAATTATGAATAAGATATTATTTACAGAAAACTATCTTCAAAATTTTAATCATATCTTTAAATAAATAATCTAATTCTTTCAAGATGAGTAAAGTGTCTACTCAAAATCAAAAGCTACAAACAATAAACAATCTAAATTAAATAGAGTTATAAATTATTTATAAATAATTAATTTTTTTTTAAAGATATGTAAAATTATGTTCTATGTATTTTGAAATTTCACTTATAAAATGTCTAGAATCATCATTTTTAAGAAAACAACCCGTTAGAAAACTAAAATTTTAAAAATCATTTTATCTATAAAAAAGAATGTTCAACTCCTCGTAACCATTCCATAAAAATCTATTTACCAAAACTCTATTTAAGATATTTGAATCTAGCATAACCTACAAAATTATATAATCAACTTGTGAGAAAACTACAATCTGGAAAACCATTTTGATTAAAAACTATTCAACTCCTTTCCACCCTTCCCCTAAAAATCAACTTTTATATATATATATATATATATATATATATTATTTTTATTTTAATTGAATATATATTTTAATTTTAATTTTTAATTAAGCATAAATTAAAGAAAATATCCTTCCTTTCGATTAAATTTTGAAAATTCAAAATATCCCTTTTTTCAATTAAATTTTAAAAACCATTTTTATTAAAAAATATTGAACTCTATCCAACCATTCATATATATATATATATTAAAAAAATATTTTATTTTTAATTAGATATAAATTAAAGAAAACTAAAGAATGAATTTAAATGGAAATATATTTAGTACTTTAAATGTTAGATTTTTTCAACATTTCTCTAGTTTTATTTTTTGTTTTTTGGGTAGAAATTTGAAATTAATTTTTGAAAAAATATATGATAGTTGTTAAACTTGCATAATTTGGATGCTCTTGAAGTATTTGAGGATGTTAATCCATTTATGCATTCAAAAACATGATTTAAACACTTTAAAATTTAGATTTTGGAAGAAAAAAAAATCATCTATTTTTTTATTAAAATTCACAGAAAAATCCAAAACTTCTAACAAGTAGACTACCAATTTTAACATTTTACTTATATTTATTCTTGAAATGTCCACTCAAAATAGGAAAGTGGATTTCTTTTGTTTTAGGAAAATCTATTCTAGACTATGTTATTAATAATTTTGAATATTTTTTTTAACGTGCTATTTAATTTTTTTAATTATGTTCTTTATTTACAAAGTCCAAAACCTTTAAGCATAATAGTTTATGATTATCAAGTCAAAGAAATGTTGGTTTTCTCTTATCATTGAGAGAGGGGCGTGAATTAGTATTAGCGTAGATATGTATATTATTTAACTTTGACATATTTTCGCCAATTAAAACTCTTTAACAACAATAATAACAAATATAACAACGCACATTAGGGTTTTCCCCTGGTTGATCAAGATGTTGTCGTTTACCCCGAGCTTTTGCGCAGTGGCTTTCGCGCAGTCCATGTTTGCTAGTTGTGCCCCATGGGTTTTCCGTAGGTTCTCTGGTTATGGAGATTCACGATCAACTTTAGGCCTTTAAGGCCCTAGTTCATGCGATCGCTCCTAAGGCTACTTCTCTATCTTCCTCCAAGTTTGTGAAAAATATTGATGAGATCCCCTCTGTGGATCTCTCTCCTTCGGATCCATGTCAGAAAGCGCTCATTCTATCAGAGAAAGCCCTTATTGGAAAGTTTACAGGGTTGTGGTCCAGCCCTAAGGCGGTAGAGCTTTGGATTGCAGAACAATGGAACCATATTTTGCAAGGACATGTCTCTCTCTTCGCAGCTGGTAGGGGTTAATTTTTTTTTCTTTTCTGTTTCTGAATAAAGAAGAACAAGATTTAAATTTTCGATCGGTCCCCTTCTTCATGGGCTTGAGAGGGTTATTTTTATCCCCTTAGACCCTTGGTTTTAATCCAAAAGAAGAGATTACAATTGCTCCAGTATGGGTAAGACTGCCTCATCTCCCACTTCATCTTTGGGGGAAAAGCTCTCTTGAGGACATCGGTAATAAGCTAGGGCACTACCTGGATAGTGCAGATCCAAAAGGGGGCCAGTTTACATGTGTTCGTATTTGCATAGAAATAAATCTTGAGAAAGGGATTTCGGAGGCCCTAAAGCTTACTTTAGGAGAATGGAGCCACATCTAAGAACTGGACTACGAGCAAATTCCATTCAAATGCAACTTTTTCCATGTTTATGGTCACTTTCCCAAAATATTCCCCAAGCTTTTCGAAACTCAGAAATCAACAACTCCCCCCGCTGTTAAAGAAATAGAGTTCTAGACAGTCATGAATCAACGTCGGCCTCCCCTACGAAAGGAGCCTCAACAGCAAAAATATCCTCCTCTAGATCCTTCTCCTCCTCCCACAGTAGTCTCTCTGCTAGAAGACAAAAACAACTTTGAAGTTTTGTAGGAATTTGAAGCTCAAGAATCTGAAGCAACGAAAGATCCAGTGATGGGCGTGACCCCCCCCAGGTTCTTCTGGCCCCTCGGTGATAGATGTCACTGGCCCATCCATGAAATAAGCTTCTCCAATCCCTACTCCTTCAAGCTCCAAGAGAGACACTCAGATGTTAGAACACGAGACTTTAGCCCAAGCAGGACTGACTACTTTAGTCCCTTCCTCTTGGTCAGAGGGAAACTCCAATCCTAAAGACTTCTCAACCCCTTCTCCTCCCCTCACTAGAGGGCGAAAGACCAACAAAGAACGCAGGGAAAAGGAAGCGGCCTCAAACATTTTTTTGGGCTCTCAAAAGCGGCTGGACCCTTTCATTAAGGGGAATTTTACCTCCCCTTCTAATTAATGTTTTTCTTCTGCACTCTTCTCTGCTCACAGTTCGTGAGAGTTTACTCTTGTAAGCATTTTTTTGTCTCTTTTCTTGAAAATTCTCTAGAATAAAGTGGGATTTATCTCCCAAGATATTCATAAGAAGGCTGACAGTACTGTTAGAGTTCATCATCTCTCTTTTTTATTTTTGTACGCTGCAGATTTTGGTTAACCAGAAAGCGATTAATACAACTCTAACCGTTCTTGTCTATAAAAAAACAAATATAACAACGCACACAAATATGAGAATAATTGTGTGTGTGGGTGTGTGTATGAATGAATGATTAAATCATTCAAAGATTGCAATTTCAAAACATGAGCACCCACTCATTTTAGGTGTTGACCAAATCCTCAAGTACAATCTGCAGATTGTTGGAACCAGCCTGCAACAACTTAAATCTGCGCAACCACAGACTCACGAAAATTAGGCACCAACCTGAAGAGATATATATCTTACTGCGCAAACTACGACTTATGGAAATCAAGCTCCAACATGTGGATACCCGCACTCTCCGATTGTTGAAGCACCAACTTATGATTTTATTCTCCAACACGGGCTGGAAGGAGGATACGACCCCCTAGGTTTTATCTGCTGTAACAGAAAGGAGGATACAACACCCCAATTATATTTTCCAGCTCCAACCCCATGGGTTTTATCTGCACCAATAGAAAGGATGCTACAACACCCTGATTATGTTCTTCAACACTGATTGGAAGAAGGCTACAACCCCCTGCTCCTTGCCTTGTTTGAACTCCCTGCTCTGAAATAATAATGTAATGAGTCACTGGATATACAAGATATCTTATCTTCGATGAAAATATTCATAATCTGCAACCATTGTCACTTTTTGATCTTTGTCTGGATATTTGCATTTGAATACCTACGTCTGATTATTTGCATTTGAACAGTCAGTTTCCAGGACTTCGATGTACGATAAAACTACGATCTGCGTCCCTTATGTAGTTATGTGATCTGCATCTTTATACTGGAGAAAGTTCCCCTCTCAGTCACTTATGTTTTTCTACGGTCTGTGTATTTCACTGAGTAAGAATATCACACATCTGGAACATGGGTGTCCTCTTTATCTCACACACTTCTTTCTATTCAACCTCTATTGTTTTGTGTTTTTTGTCTCCAGTGCCTAAATATACTTATTACTATCAATGAGCCATTGATACCCCCAAAATTATGAAGCTTGTCCAACCAGATTATTTCAGGTCTTCATTCTTCACAAGCTTACTTCACCGCATCCATCTCTTGCTTATTAGTCTTCTTGGCTCAAGAGATGTGTCCACTTGGTGAAGGCCTTTATCCTTGGATAACACCCCACTTGTTTGCATTTTCATCAAGTTAGGATATACATCGACGTGCCACTTATTGCAATTCATCTTTGTGTGGTGTATGGCACACATATGTTAACGTCTTTGTGGAACCTTTACACATAGGTTCATAACCCATATTTTTCTTCACGAGTTATTATACCACATACCATTTTATTTATGGAATTGTTACACACCAATTTGTTTTTCTTGTTCTTCATTCATAAGTTTCACACAAATGGTATTTGCACATATTTGTCATTTTCAGTGTTCTTCTTTGTGGATTACTATTTGTGCACTTGTGACCAATCCCATGGTGGGATCTTTGGTCTCATTGGACTTCCACATTCTTCCATATGTATTTCTTCAAGTTGGTTGTGTGTGAAGAAGTTTCCAACATTACAAATTGTTCCTTAACACTCTCCTTTGTCTTCGATCATGTTCATCAATCCTTTGACATCAATTAAATCTCTTAAACAATATCTTTGATATTAACTCAAAACCTTTGACATCAATGACAATATGTGCAACAAGAAAGACACTTATGTTATTTTTTTATGACAATAACAACTTGGAGGAAGTGTCCTCCTACAAATATCTTGGAATCAATATCCATCACAAGCTCAATTGAAACTATAGCATTGAGAAATTATTAACGCGGGATGGAAAGCTTACTTTGTCCGATAAAAAAAATTTAAATCGAAAAATTTGGTGATGTGGGATAAAAAGAAGTTCATTTTTGAAAATCTCGTCACTCCTATTATCTTGTACGGTTGTGAAGCTTAGGGGCACATCATCTCTCAAGAGTCCTTGAGAAGGATCGAGCAAATGCAAAAACATTTTATCACATATTACCTCAAAATTAAGAGCAATACACCCTACCATATTCTCCTTATAGAAGTGGGCCTTCCCCCATCTAAAGCATCACTATGTATAGATACTTGATGTACAAGAATAAGATAAATAACATGGAAGACCAAAGAATCCCTAAAATCGCTTTAAATTTTAGCAAAGGTCATCTTTGACTCAAGAGAGGATGGTATAAGGATGCCTTGGCTTGGTTAAATCATTGGGGGATTAACAAGCATAAAAATTTGCAACATATAAACAACCTCAAAAATACTGTCACATTTAAGTTCAAAGCAAGAATGTGGAAAGGAAAATATTTAGAGGGTAAAGCAAAGTCAAGATATTACAAGGAAGTCATTAATCATAATATGGAAGATCAAAAGTACCTCTCTATCTTAACAAGCTCAAAGAAGAAGATTAATATGGCTAATATAAGAACGAACTCCCATGAGCTTCATAGTGAAATAGGATGCTGGACAATTCCTAAAACACCATGGGATGAAAGGATTTGTTAGCTCTGTGATTCTATGAGTGTTGAGGATGAATTCCACTTTCTTTTAGAGTGCCCTATGTACACCCACATTCGATGGTAGTTTCCTAACCTTTTCTCCAACTCTATTCTCTATGGTCCTCTAACTTGTCAAAACTATGGGAACCTAAGAACAAAAATCTACTTTTCAATCATATGAATAAATTCTTACAAAAATCTAAGTAATTCCTTAATCTGTTCTTGAGGTCCAATAGACCAAAGGGTCTCAGCTGACGTTCATCATCATCATCATCATGAACAAATCAAAATTGTTTGTGGAATCATGATGGACAGAAAAAATTTGCTTAATCATGTTATATATTTGTATTTGTCCAATTGTTTCAATCAGTATAGATCCATCTTAAAATGTGGGATCTAATTTTGAAGATGTAAAAAGATGTAAAAAGATTATATAGCACTTAGATTTCCACTCTTTCACCAATGTGTGGTATTGTTCCAGATGCTATCTATGTTCTCTAAAATGTACATTTTTTGAACACCTTTATTCAAGTATAGAAAATAAACTCTTGCATTTTATTAATCCTAGTGAAAATGCATCCTTTCAATGTCATAAATTGACTGAAGATGCCCAAAATACCAAATGTAGTGGAGAACTATCGTGGAAGTGCATCTCCAAAGTGGAATTGTTGTACATGGATTTTGCATTTACTGGAATTGCATCTCCAAAGTGGAATCATTGTACATGTTTAATGTATTTATGGATTTAATGTCAAAAGATGACTATGTGGAGTCTTATCATCCCACACATGATTTATTTTTTCGATGGCCTTCCATTGGCCCCTCTCCTAGGCTTAGTTGTATGGTTATGTTTTCCCATTAGATGTAATTAAGTGTCTCACAAAGGATTAACTATATCGATATCCTTCCATTGGCCCTTTCGTAGGCTTAGTTGTATGAATGTGTTTTCCCATTAGATGTAATTAAGTACCTAGGAAAAGTCCTCTTAGTTTCTTTATTAAGCTATTCTTTGGTCTTCTTTAGAGCTTGGTTCATTCCTTAGTTGGACATTCTCTCCTCACCTAAGATCAACCTTATTGCACTCAGCTGAATTTGGTTCACATGAGAACTACTTACATCCTTTTGTGACCCCCTCCCTTTCCTTTGGTTTCGTGTGTAAAACCCAATAAGAAACTCAAAACAAATATAATAAAACTTGACATAGAATGATTTTAGAAAATAATAGCCCCATTTGTTTTGGTTTTATGGTCATCCTTCTTAATTATTATGTTTTTTACTTAATTTTTGTGTGTAAAACCTAATATCTATTTTATAATAACATATAATAACTAATTAACATAATATTGATATTAATATTAATGCAAACTATACTAGATATTTTATTCATAATACAACTCATAAATAACATACAATAATAATATTACTAGTAATTGCCCCATAAGGTGCACTAATACATCGAAAGAGAGAAAATGGGAAGAAAAGTAGCTGTGATGAAGTGGAAAAGATAGTAGTATTTGTTTTTTGAATTATTATTTATTTAGGTTGGGATCCAACCCCATGATGAACTTCCACCCAATGTCACCCAATGTGATGACTCTTTGTTTATGCTTGGGATTAAGGAAACCTTATTTGTTCTATCATGGACTTGCAATTATGTATGTGAAGTGATTTTGGGATGGTTTAGACATATGGGTATTTTGGTGTATGCGACACTCAATTTTTTGCTTTGCTAGTACTTGTGGATGCTCAAGTGGACACTCAAATGTTGTACAAGCTCAAAAGCTTTGTCTTCATTGATTGGTTTGCCTCAAAGATGTTATGTACTCCACATCATTCAATTTCATGGGGCCCTAGAATTGTTGAGAGTTTCTAAACTATGTTTCCATTTTAACGAGTACACCCATTCCCCTTTAAATGAAAGTGCCAATAATGTTGATATCAATTCAAAGATTCCAAAGAAAAAGGAAGAAGCAACATCAAACAACTAACATAATTAATTTTGTATATTTGTTGTATTGTATTTAGTGGTTGATGTGAGATATCATCATATAATGACCATAAAACCTAAATGGTGTAAGCCATCATACCATATTCGAGTAAGTCCCAAAGCAACATCCACACTAACACAACTATGCCCTCTTGAGTTGATACTGACATAATACAAGTAAGGAAAATGTATTGTGTTTTGTTAAAGGAACTTTGACAACAACAACATGATACCTTCGTCGACGTATGTCCTCTTCTACAAATCATTTATGAGTTCTTTCCATGCACATTTACATGTACTCATAGTGATATTTCATAGAAACGTGTATTATTAGCTTCAAAAATATATTTTTTCATGCTTTGCATCAATAGATCCTTCTCACCGCTCCATTAAATCATTTTCAACCAAATAAGAGCATTTAAATATGTTCTATCAATTAGACATATCTAATAATTTTTCCATTTGCTCCTTTATAGGGTACGGTGGGCTCAAGCAACATCACTAAAGCTATAGATTCGAGCTAGTTTGTACATCTAGAGAAAGTTATGAGCCAATTCAAGTAGGTGACATTCCTAAGATTAAAATCGAAAGCTAAAACAAATCTCTCGTGTTTCATTAGGCCTTGTTCTTAAACATAAGGATCTATAGCATAAGAGCTTCTATGAAGCACTTGTCAATACATAATGCACAATAGCATTGGAAATGTCACTTTGGAAGTAATGAAGGTCAATCTACTTACATATGGAAGCAATAAACACCAGAAAGGAAGATTAGTGGAAACAAAGAAATTGATGGAAAATGCAATAGTTGGAGTAAACTCTTCCCAAAGTTGCAACTACCTTATCTAGGGAGATTACTTAAGGACCTCTCAATAACAAATTATGCCTCAAATCTATACCTTCTCTCCTTAGAAATACCTTGTGGAAATATATAGAACCAAAGACAAGTTAAATCTTGAACTTATACCTATCTTAAGTCCCCTGTATCTTAATAACTTTTCTAGACAAACCTCGCAGAAATATTATCGATCTACCTAGTCTATCTAAATAACTAATGAAACTTATAGGTAGTATTTGGGGATTCGAACCCCAACCCAAGAAACCTTCATACCCAGTGTTGTACCATTCTTAAGAATATCACCTAGAGCTCTTAGAAGGCGTCATTTTTTGTCTCATAAATATCCCTAGAACGATATTCAGTTATATATTATTTTAATTTATATATGAACTACACGTATAGACGGAGGGTGAATCCACATGTACCTTCATAGTGAGATGGCATATTAAGCGAACATCGTGACCTTAATGTGGTAATTATAATGTGAGTGTTAACTATATTTCAATGAGCCTTAACATTGTGTGGAGATTTAGAAATATTAGTTGGTTTTCTTTAGAGATAGATACATTCACACACCTTCAAGAATAAACAAAAAAAAAGCAATGATTAATCTTCAAAATCTCTCTTGGACTAATATTGAGAGCACACCTACCCTTTGTAATAGCATGTTTATGTCGATCCGCTTTCCTTTGTCAATATCAAGATATTCAAGCATCAAAAGCAATGATGTCGTTGCATTAGTGAAACTTTGGATAATACTAATAAGCCAAGCATTTTGCATGCATGAGTGATTCCTAATTAATTGTTATTTTTAAAATGGTTCATCATGACGCATGGTAACATGTGGTAGAAGAAATTTTCAACCTGATCTTGCCTGATGCGAATAAGACTACAATCAATGTATTAGGTTCTTACAAACCTAGGGATTAAGGAGGTCAAGGAACTCGTGGAGAAAGTCACGTCAATTTTGAAGAAGGGACTTAGTAAGAAGGACATGAAACATCTTGTTGATAAAATGCTAATTTGTTATCCATTAACTGATGATTTTGACAAATATTCACCTATTACAAATTATAACTTTCAAATTTTTATAAATTAAACAAAATTAAGAACTAATTAAAATCCTTAAAGGTATGATATGCCTGATAGTATACATTTGTGATGGTCTTCCTCTTAGCATAGTTGCCATGATAAACTCTTGTCAAAATAATTAATAGTAGAGTGAAAAATCAATAGAATTTTGCATATTTCAAACACAAACCTAATATTATTAAGTACATTTGATAATATAAGTGTTCATATTATTTTCTTTTAAGAATATATAATAGTATGAAAATCATGAATATTATTATAGACACTCTCAACTTAACACATGTGCCAACTTTCACAAATTGACCACATAGATGCTAATACACAAAATAAAAAGCCTATAAAATATCTTTTTGTATTTCTTTAATAAACACTTACAATATCTCATTCTCATAAACATCTTGCTCATTGAATGTATAACCTTTAACCGTACTGTAACAAATGTACAGTCTGAATTCATTTCATGGTCATCGTATCTTGTTATGCTTAAATGCATCTTGATTAAGATTTAATGGGCTTAGTTAAATTGTTAACATGAATCGTTAATCGAGCTTTAAATTCTTATGCTTATGGAACTTTTTGTTGCTTCAAATGATGCTTTAAATTTAGTTTTAAGTCCAAGCAGCTTTAAAAATGATCAATGACCTATAAACGTTCACCCTCCACAAAGTTGAGTGGTTGTGTCAGTCCTAATGTACTTTATACTTGCTTTGATGAGTATTAACATATTTTATATGTTTTTTAAAATAATAAAAACTAATATTGTTGTATTAATAAAATTTGGTAATTGGGTTAGTTTGAAAATATAAAATATAGTTATCTTTTGTATTAAATTTGATCGGTAAAAATTACAAATACAAATTATTTTGCAACAAAAGTATAGAAGAACTAAAGCCTATAATTAGATTTATGATTAGAATATCATATTTGTAAAGTATTTTTTGAAAATATATATTTTAAAAAAGGCTTCTTACTGATTTAGTTTGAATAACAAAAATGAGGTCTATTGACAATGGGTATGACTATAAATATAACTTTGTAGATATAACAAATATTGCTAAAAAAAACACCATAAATAAAGTCTTACAAATATAAAAAAGTATTTTTATAAAACATAAAAAATAAAAATTTATGTAGAAATCATATAAACTACATTTGAGTAAAACTACTAAAAATAAAGCCTTGCAAATATAAAAAGCATTTCTATAAAAATATATAAAATTAAAATTTATGTGAAAAACATAGGCA
>LPNX010551761.1:85311-105872 GCA_001517045.1 Pseudotsuga menziesii | reverse complement strand
AGTGGAATCAGAGCAGGTGGCTCAATTAATGAAAACTGACCCAGAAGACCTAGGCATCTCTATAAAATTTCCCATTGAAGAGAGCTAAGGCTGCTCATTCTAGAGAGGTGATCATTCAGGGTGAATGGATTTACTCAAGAGAAATTCAATGGAGGGGAATCTGGAAAGTGTTTGAGGGGATAACTGTTGAGATTGATCTAGTTGCAGCTTTTAAGCTGAAGATCATACTGCAGAGAGCACATTGTTTTTACTGAGGTAATGGACCAATCAGGTGATAGAGGTTTCTACAGTTGCATTCTCCACCCAGTTCTTAGCCAAGAAGACCAGGAACAAGCTCGAGGGTCCCGAGGAAGCATTGTTTGAGCGCTTTCCAGGAGATTGGTAGGGAGGAACGGCCTCCTTAAGCTGTTGTCGTCTTGTCCTCAATAGGTTCTATTTTATTTTTACTATTTTAGTTAAATAAATCTTAGATTATCTACTACATGTATGTTAAAAGTTCAGGGTTTTGTGTAATGTTAGATGCAGTAAATTTTTAGATTATTTATAGAAATGAAAATGGTTAGGGAAATAATGAAATAGAAAGAAATTAAATTTCTAAGCTGTGTTTTTCCACACCTGGAAACCAAGTCGTACTCTAGCATAGTTAGATTTGTTTTAAATAAATGAAATAATTCTTTATGAGAATGAAAATAGTAGATATGATTTTGTATCTGTAGGTAAACAGATTAAATTTTATTTCAATGTTCAAAGAATGCAATGAAAAAGCAATGTTATGGTTTGTTTATACTTACTGTTGTACTTAGACTAACTAAACGAAAATACAGGTAAAAGAAATAGTAAAATACACTATCACTATAGTATTGGTATATTGATAGGAAACAAAAGTCTTATAGGAGATAATAACTGATATTTGAGAATGTAAATAAAAGTTGATAACCAAACAGTTTTTTTTTAAATATTAACTTAATCTTAACTATTAACTTAATAAAACTAGATTAGGGTTTCGTATATAAACCCTTCATTTTTGTAAAATAAACAGAGTTCTAGAGTTAACATTGTTTTCTTTTTAGAGCTCAAAATAAATATAACTTACATAGTAGTAAATTAAATAAATGTATATGTAAAAAATAAACTAAATAAACTAAAAATTATATATATATATATATATATATATATATATATACATATATATATACATATATATATACATATATATATACATATATATATACATATATATGCATTATAAAAATTTAAAACCAGACAGGCTTATAACCTGTGAGAACCTAAGGGTCGAAACCCTTTCTGCTATTCGATTTAAATACATAATAATCCTGTAATGAAATACAACTAGTTACATTGCTAACTGTGAAATAAAAATAAAAAGGAAACTACGAACTATGCAATTAGACCGACCACAGTCTTATTCCTTAAAATAAAATATATTTATAAATATTTTAACAGTAAATTAAATACATTATTGACAGGTTAAGGAAACAACAGTCCACATGTAAAGATAAAACTGGAGCAAACGAGACAGAACTCATATAAAACTTAAAGCTTAACAAAATTCTTATTTTCTTAACCCAACTGTATTACATTATCAAGCCGCAAGGCTAAATTGTTTAACCAAAAACCAAATACATATCACAGCTCAAGAGCCTGTGCTACCCAGCGAAAATCACAAGGGTTTTTACTTAAAAACTAGAGTAATATCAAACTAAACATTTTAACCAATGAAGAAACCGAAGCAAGGATTCCAAGCACTATAAACTTCCTTCCAACAACCCTTATCGTAAGTAGGGAAAACCCACATCAAAACTAGGGCTTACCGGTTGGAGGCCATGAAGCTCACCGAAGCTTGAGGTTGTGTTATTTCCACTTAAGGCTTGGAGTCGTCGCTGGTTCCTGCAAAGAGCACAGTTCTTAGCATTAAAACGAGACTCGGCTCATAATTATAAATCCTAGCTTAAACAATACTTTGGACAAAAGAAATTTTCATTTTAAAAATCAAATATTACCTAGGAGCAAGAAGAGAGTCAAGCCATGAAGGAACAGTCACTAGCGTAAGTGAAATGCATAGAGGAGCAAGCAAACCCTCATACCGACCCTGTGACAGAGGCAGTAATAAACAAACTCAAAACTCCATAAAGCCGTGGCAAGGAACAAGTAATGACAGAGCTAAAACCATGTACAGGCCTCGAGCCAAGCAAATAAGCAAAGACCACCCGCATAGTATTGTTTACACCCAAGAGAAAGCGAGACTACAAGACTTGGTATTGAGCCCACTCAACATCAAGTTCAAACCATGGAGCTAGCAAATAGAGAAGGAACAGCCTCTCATGGCCGCAAGGAAACTACACAGTGCAGCCTGTAGGCCGACGAAACCCTCAGAGCCAAATGCCACAGGAATAGGGTTTACACTCCTTTTAAGTCGCCAATGCATGGAGGAGATCAGACCACGTGCCCTCCCAAATTATTTAACCATGCGAGGGTCATGTCTATAGTCAACCCTGCGCTATCAAATATAAACTTATCATTGCTCATAATTAAAAACTATGCAATCGACTTTTGTATAAAGACGTATTATCATTTGCAAATCGACCGGATTAAGGCCTGCTATCATTGCTAATAATGAATCTATGTCATCGACTATAGATTAAAGGTTCATAAACCTTGTTAATAATACAATCACGAAGTTCAACCATAGTATACCGTTGATAATGTTGATTCTCATGTCTACCTTGCCAACGACCTTTTGGATGGTTCTTATTATTGCTTACAAAGTCAATTATATGATTGTTTGTGCTTTGCTTAAATCTAGCATAACATAGGAACATCATTTATAATGTTTCTACTTTGATGTCGACCTTAGGATACAAGTTTTTAGGTAGTAAAATTTCCATAGTAGTTATTATAAACTACAACTTAATATAGTGTGGTAACATTACAAATAGCCATCCTACTATTGTGTAAACCATGCTTTAGATCAGTAAACTATAAGAATAAAATTGATAATGTGTTTTACCTTTAGTTTCGACTTTATGGAAGAGGTTGTTGGTAGTATTCCACCTTGAAATGATTTATCTAATTACTTAAGGTCAACCATACTCTGGAGCTATTAATCTTGTTTTATAAAGAACCAAACTTATAATATATCATGGAAATTACTAGGTAGTAAAACTACCTAAGGATATAGGTAAAAATTATTTTGGTACATTATAAAAATGATGTGGTATTGTATTTTTACAAGAATACTTGTAGTATGGCGATAATTTAGGAATCAAAATTTATAACTTGATTTTTAGCAGTGCAAAAGGATAAGCATAATTGCATACAATCAAAAGGTTGATAATCTTCATAACTAGTAAAGAAGAGATAAAGTAGAGATATGTAATTTATTGGTAAACTTTACCGTTGAAAACTATAGGAGTATATTCATGCATAAAAAGTAGTACATTTGAGCATTAAACATAACAATAGCAGTATGATCATGTTACAATAAAAGTAATTGCATGTCAAGAGCTTGAGCTCTAAGCTCACAGGAAGAATCTATTATTTTTAACTAAGTATGTTAAGGATAACAATCTTTATGGCTAAACTATGAATACTGTCTTAGAACCAAAACTATGAAAGAAAATTACTTTACCTCATCAGAGCCTTGCTTTTAAATTATCAATTTATTTACTAGCATCTTAACATGCTACAGAAATACTTCTTGCTATCATACAAAATAAACTCCTACTTGATCATTTGTTACCTGCTGAACCTGTAAGAACCAGCAATCCATCTGAGTTAGCATAATGCTAAGTAAGCCCCGAATTTCAAAGATAGTTTTTCACCTACTTGCCAAAAGTAAATTATTAGTACAGCTAGAAGCAATCCAAATGCAAGTCATTCTTATATAACTTATAAAAATTAAAGTTGTATTAGTTATTTGTATTTTGAAACTAATTAATACCAATTGTTTAATTGTTTAATTTTCCGCTAACCGCTAGCAGTTACTAAACTGTGTATTCAGACATTTTATGTTACCTTAAAAAATTTATTTTTTTAAGAAATTTTGGGGTTATGACAAGGCCTCTAGTGCTTAAGGGAAGAAAGCCAAGCCAACATCATCCTAAGGTAAAGCACCCAATAAGAAAACTATCTCAAATATACATATCCATCACATACCTTCTCTCATGTTACAATAAATCTCAAACTATCTAGGGTCTAGTCATACACCATGTACCCCAAAGCTCATGAAGCATCCCCAAACACAATGTAAACACTTTCATCATAGCTTGAAAGTTAAACACTCCCTAGACTTTATGAAAAACGTTATGGAATTTCATCCCTTGTTTGATCCTCGTTCGACCTTTTTTGCGTCATAGATGTTAGTATAGGAATTTTCAAGGTTCTATAGTGGTGCATTAACCCCATAAAGAGCTTCAATGGTTGTTAAAAGAGTTTTTTTAGACCTTAGGAGCTAAGACAAAGGCACTTCAAGCGAGTGCCAAGTAAAAGAACTAGGGGCTGGAAACTAAGGCTTAAAGTCGATTGATAATAGCATAAATTGGATAAGTGTTAGATTTCAAATTAGATATACAGTCAAGTTAGATCGTTCCCCAACAAAATTCAAGGAAAATAAGTAAAGGTTACAACATGCTAATATAAAAGGCCAATGGCAGATCAATGACTAGTATTGACAACGCATAGATAAAGTGTGTTCATTTAAATTTGTCTCGAGGGTATGTTGTCACCCAAGAGAAAGCGAGACTACAAGACTTGGTATCGAGCCCACTCAACATCAAATTCAAACCACGGAGCTAGCAAACAGAGAAGGAACAGCCTCTCATGGCCGCAAGGAAACTACACAGTGCAGCCTGCAGGCCGACGAAACCCTCAGAGCCAAATGCCACAGGAATAGGGTTTACACTCCTTTTAAGTCGCCAATGCATGGAGGAGATCAGACCACGTGCCCTCCCAAATTATTTAACCATGCGAGGGTCATGTCTATAGTCAACCCTGCGCTATCAAATATAAACTTATCATTGCTCATAATTAAAAACTATGCAATCGAATTTTGTATAAAGACGTATTATCATTTGCAAATTGACCGGATTAAGGCCTGCTATCATTGCTAATAATGAATCTATGTCATCGACTATAGATTAAAGGTTCATAAACCTTGTTAATAATACAATCACGAAGTTCAACCATAGTATAACGTTGATAATGTTGATTCTCATGTCTACCTTGCCAACGACCTTTTGGATGGTTCTTATTATTGCTTACAAAGTCAATTATATGATTGTTTGTGCTTTGCTTAAATCTAGCATAACATAGGAACATCATTTATAATGTTTCTACTTTGATGTCAACCTTAGGATAGAAGTTTTTAGTTACTAAAATTTCCATAGTAGTTATTATAAACTACAACTTGATATTGTGTGGTAACATTACAAATAGCCATCCTACTATTGTGTAAACCATGCTTTAGATCAGTAAACTATAAGAATAAAATTGATAATGTGTTTTACCTTTAGTTTCGACTTTATGGAAGAGGTTGTTGGTAGTATTCCACCTTGAAATGATTTATCTAATTACTTAAGGTCAACCATACTTTGGAGCTATTAATCTTGTTTTATAAAGAACCAAACTTATAATATATCATGGAAATTACCAGGTAGTAAAACTACCTAAGGATATAGGTAAAAATTATTTTGGTACATTATAAAAATGATGTGGTATTGTATTTTTACAATAATACTTGTAGTATGGCGATAATTTAGGAATAAAAATTTATAACTTGATTTTTAGCAGTGCAAAAGGATAAGCATAATTGCATACAATCAAAAGGTTGATAATCCTCATAACTAGTAAAGAAGAGATAAAGTAGAGATATGTAATTTATTGGTAAACTTTACGTTTGAAAACTATAGGAGTATATTCATGCATAAAAAGTAGTACATTTGAGCATTAAACATAACAATAGCAATATGATCATGTTACAATAAAAGTAATTGCATGTCAAGAGCTTGAGCTCTAAGCTCATGGAAAGAATCTATTATTTTTAACTAAGTATGTTAAGGATAACAATCTTTATGGCTAAACTATGAATACTGTCTTAGAACCAGAACTATGAAAGAAAATTACTTTACCTCATCAGATCCTTGCTTTTAAATAATCAATTTATTTACTAGCATCTTAACATACTACAGAAATACTTCTCGCTATCATACAAAATAAACTCCTACTTGATCATTTGTTACCTGCTGAACCTGTAAGAACCAGCAGTCCATCTGAGTTAGCATAATGCTAAGTAAGCCCCGAATTTCAAAGATAGTTTTTCACCTACTTGCCAAAAGTAAATTATTAGTACAGCTAGAAGCAATCCAAATGCAAGTCATTCTTATATAACTTATAAAAATTGAAGTTGTATTAGTTATTTGTATTTTGAAACTAATTAATACCAATTGTTTAATTTTTTGCTAACCGCTAGCAATTACTAAACTGCGTATTCAGACATTTTATGTTACCTTAAAAATTTTAAATTTTTAAGAAATTTTGGGGTTATGACAAGGCCTCTAGTGCTTAAGGGAAGAAAGCCAAGCCAACATCATCCTAAGGTAAAGCACCCAATAAGAAAGCTATCTCAAATATCCATATCCATCACATACCTTCTCTCATGTTACAATAAATCTCAAACTATCTAGGGTCTAGTCATACACCATGTACCCCAAAGCTCATGAAGCATCCCCAAACACAATGTAAACACTTTCATCGTAACTTGAAAGTTAAACACTCCCTAGACTTTATGAAAATGTTATGGCATTTCATCCCTTGTTTGATGCACGTTCGACCTTTTTTGCGTCGTAGATGTTAGTATAGGAATTTTCAAGGTTCTATAGTGGTGCATTAACGCCATAAAGAGCTTCAATGGTTGTTCAAAGAGTTTTTTTAGACCTTAGGAGCTAAGACAAAGGCACATCAAGTGAGCGCCAAGTAAAAGAACTAGGGGTTGGAAACTAAGGCTTAAATTCGATTGATAATAGCATAAATTGGATAACTCTTAGATTTCAAATTAGATCTACAGTCAAGTTAGATCATTCCCCAACAAAATTCAAGGAAAATAAGTAAAGGTTACAACATGCTAATATAAAAGGCCAGTGGCAGATCAATGACTAGTATTGACAACGCATAGATAAAGTGTGTTCATTTAAATTTGTCTCGAGGGTATGTTGTCCCGAAAAACATTGAGGAAATGTGGGGATATGTGACTGACTGCGCCTCCCTGGTGCCTTTTTCTAAAAACCGCCAGTCTCGTCGGGTGTTACCGCTTTGGGAAACCAGGGTGGTTTTCACCTGTGGTCGTAAAGAATTTTTTCCATGCATGCAAAGATCATGAACTGAAATCCATGTCAACTCACCTTTAACCTCCATATGGCAAGCAAGGCCCCAGTGACACCACCTGATGTCACCTGTCCTCCTCAAATAAAAAAATGCCAAGTGTCTATTTTCAAGTTCTTTAACTGTTAAAGGGGGGAAATAACCTTTTTATAATACATTGTCATTTTCTAAGGTAAAGCTTTGGTGCCCATTCCAGTGCACCTAACCAGCCAACATCTTTATCTAGTGATCCAACACACTCCCAATCCCAATCCACCAGGTGTTTATTGTTTTAACTGCATTACTTTTACTACTATTCGATAAAAGTATCAAATGTTTACCCTGTATTTTCTTGGTAAAACGATTTTTACCCATACTAGTGAAATCACTTGTAAAAATGTCTAAGATGGCTAAAGATAAAATTCCCAAGCCTAAATTCTCTAGAAATGAAAGCATCTATGACCACCAAGCATAAATTTCTGATACCATAGTAGAAAATTTAGACATTAATGCTACAATATGAGAGGCTCAGGCCCTAGCCATTACAAATCAGGATCCTTGTCATTGATGGGATTCAAATTTGGCAAATTCCATATGTCCTTGAACTGTCTTCTTCCTAGAATTTGTGATGTGGTGCTCATCCTAGTATTCTCTTAGGTAAAGAATATTATTTCCCCCTAACCTCTCTAAATCCCTCTTCAATATTAATGTTGAAACCTTGCAGAAAATGCTATACATCCTAGACTCCCTAGTGATGAAAGTCATAGATGAAAAGAGCATGGCCATCTCATTTTAGACCCTGGAAACCTAAGATAAAATCTTGTTTTTTTCCAAGCACTTAGAACCAGGGCTTGTAATCCTTGAATCCCCTCCTCCATACAACACTGTAGTGTTTTCCCACAACTCTAGAAATTCATTTATGTTATAATCACCATTTTGGGATATGAAGATGATAACACAGTATATGACAATGTACTGGGTTTTCTACTACACCCACACCCTACACTTGGAGCTAGTCCTCCAAAGTTTATCACCTGTAAATTCTTAGCTCAAGTTATTCATGATCAACTGGAGAAGCTTCCCTCCTTAGAATTATTTAGATACCCATATTATACGTGCCTAATATTTATCTATCAAAACTATGAGTAATTCAAGTGTTTGGGATTGGACATATCTAATGAAGCTGGAAATCAAATCCCATTGTATGACTGGAGCAACCTGTTTATGAGAAAACAAGATAACTCAAGTTAGATAGAATTCACTGACAAAGTGATGAAAGTAGCATACATGCTAATATATGGTATTACTCCTCCCATAGTGCTACAAGAAGGTAAATATCTGCTACAATTAAGCCCTAATACCAGAGTAGGAGACTGCTTTTTATATAAAAATCACACATTTATCAGGATTTATGGTTTTGAGGAGGATCCATATAAGCTCCCAACATTCTTGTCCTTGAGAATGCTAGCAATGGATTACATCAGAAAAAGATTCATTTTAGATGAAATGCATTTTTCAAGCAACATAAAACTTTTCTTCTACCAAAGGATGTGGGACTTTTCAAAGTAAGAGCCTTGAATGCATTGTAGTATATAGAAGGTTTCTTGAGTCAGTTGAATTTGGAGAAAGCAGAAAGAGGAGCATATGACCCTCATACAGTCATATTTAACCAGAGGGTATCCAATAAAAACTCCCCATATGAATGTGTTACCTGACTAGATTGGAGAATCATAGCTAATAAAGAGAGTTGGGAAGAAGTCTAAGAGGCCCAGAAAAGCTTAGAAGAATAGGAAACATCAAAACAACTAGCTGGCCAAAAAACAGGAGTAGAGGAAGTTAGTACAAATATATTTATAGACCAATATAAGCAGGGTCCACAAAACAATAAAGCCAAGACAGAGCATGAAGATACAAATCAAGCACAAGTTAAAAAGAATGCAGAGGTGGAGCTCCCAAGAGAGCTAGCAGAGATAATTCAACAGTCATCAACTAGCTTAGTGGGGATCCAATTAGATATACACATTAATCCTCTTTATAATTCATAAAGGATTAAGAGTTGCAAGACTCTCCTTCAGCCCCAGACTAGTCCAGATAGATCTCCAAACAAGATACAGGGACATAAGGGATAAAAGTATAAATTTGGTAGCAGAGACAAGACAACAAGTGCTAATGGGAGAAAGGATACTAATGATGGTTTATGATCACAAAGAAGATACTTGCAAATTTGTTGTCATAGAACCTAAGGTCCTTAGGCCATCAAACCTTAGTGAATGGAAGGAATTTGAACATGTAGTCAATTGGAAGGAATTTGGAAACTTAGATTGTTGGCTCGTTCTTGATGAATCTAGGTTCAACTTCCAATCCGACCAACAAAACCCAAAGGTACTAACCTGATAGGGATTAACCCTATCTGAAATACCTGCAAAGCAAGTGAGGTCTCACCCAAGATACCTATAGGAGTTGCAAGAACCAGGTTTCCACGGTGGTAAAGGGGATCTTCTCATGCTAGACATTGACTGACATGGCATCGACACATAAATACTACAACAAAATATTACAACCCATGTACAAGCTTAAACATATTCATAAAACCCATTAAAGCCTTGTCGATTCAATTGCTTATTCAAAAGTTATCATATTATCATAAGTCGCGACAATACACAAAAAATCACACACAGTTATCATGCACCATTCGACATTGAAAGTTTAATGTGGAAACCCATACAGAAAAAACCCCAAAAGCGGCCATTAATTGGAAATAGTCGTATCTCAAACGCTTGGTCTACACACACAACCTGCATACATTCCTTCATAATACCCATTACATTGAGTCCGCACACACAACGTTTGGATCGATAGTTGCTCACGACTCTTATTCATCTTTTACATAACAATACATAATTGTCCAATGACATTACATACTTTTATTCTCCAAAACTTGGCTTCAACCAAACCTATTTTTCTCCGAACCCCCAAAAATACAAACCCTTTACATTTTTATAGGCTCTACTAGACTAATTTACATTCCGCTCCCACTGCCCAAAAGTGGACAACCATTCTAACTAACTCACTGACTCTACCACTGGACTATGTTAGTACAATTATTTCCCCCAAAAAAACTGCCCAAAATTTTGAAGCTAGTCGTTTCAACACTTGCTCCAGCACAGCTCTATTCACACCTTGACCAGGATCCCAAAACTAGAGACCAAACTTAACCAACTTTCCTAGGGAAAACATGCCCCCAACACTCACATGTGGCTCATCTCGAGCCACTTCAGACGAAAACCTTTGGCATGTTTAGCTTATCTTGAAAATCTTGAAATATTTTTATCACGTCCTCATTATGTTGCTGAACATCCACTTTAAACTTAGAAACTTGCTCAAGTATTTCAGAACCGAGACACTCTAAAAAATCCACCGCAATTGTATATGCAACTTGTTTTACTTCAACATGGGTTGGGTGAATGGCCACAGTTTTCTGCTCTGCTTCGGCTTGAATCTCTGTGACACGGTCAATTCTTCATTTTTGCTGTGTCCATAGTTTGGTGATCTGCTGTTGCAATATTTTATGCTCAATAGCCTTACTCATCTTCTCTATCGATGATAAGGATTTCATTGAGGTCTATAGATTGGCCAAACTTGAATTTGTTGCATGAAGTTTCTCTGTTATTTCTTGCAGCTCACATCATCTATCAAGCCCTCCCATTCATGGGACACCTACTCATACGCCTTAGCACAAAGTGCCCCAAACTCCTGAATTTGTCGTATGTCCTCTTCAACCACCTTTCATCGCTCTTCTAGTACTTCAGTAGGTGTATTGGGAAGAAGCTTGGCTTCTAAATATTCAATCTTCTGGTGGAAGTCACTAGCAACTTCCCCCAATTTGAATACATAAGCTTCATCAACCATGTCGGGTGCGGCCCCAACCTCTGGAATTTCCTGATCGAAAAGAGTAACAACTGTCTTTAGTCGTTTCCTATCCTGCTGCCACTTTTATGTTTTCTTTTCTTTAACCTACAGCTGATTTTGCAAGGAAGACATTGTGTTCTTCAATCGCTTCAGTTGATCGCACACTGTATGCTCTTGTACCTTGATTTCTTTAATTGATTCCTATTAAATGTTATGCAGTATAAACATGGGTAGCACATACATGTCTAACCTGACATAAGCAATATCATGTACCATACTATTGAGATCCATTGTGCCCAAATCGAGCACTTTGGACACCACCTAGACCTTACAATGTTTCTGATGCATTTGTAATTCATCCAGATGATCATCAGAAGGTTCAGCTTCTTGCAACTATGTTAGTGTCTCACTAACCGCGACTCTAACTTCTTTCACAAATTTACAATGAGTTTAGAGTAAGTTAGTGACTCCCTCAAATAGCTTAGTATGTTGGTTATCAATATTTTGGTGTGTTTTATCAACAACCTCATCCATTCATTCCACAAATAATTTATAATCATCATCAGTTAACTCAATAGGAGTGGAGTAGTTGATAGTATTCTGCTTCTTCCTGCCCTTTTTCACTAAGTCAATCACTTTTCTCTCCACCCCCACATTTGGAAATGCCTAGGTTTCATCACTATCATGGTGAGCGCTATGTGGGTTGTATTCTTCTTATGGCCCCCCTGGTTGGGTCCCCGATGTACCTTCCTGTCACAACCTAATTTCAACAAACAATAGATGATCTGTGACAAGTTGCTTCCAATCCTCTGGCCAATCCTGAACTATTGTGTCAATTTCCTCCTATGATAGCTGAAATGAACCATTGGTGTTGGGGATCTCATCTTGGATGAAGATAGAGATGGTGAGCCCCTACAGTAACCTTAATTATATTTCGATACCGATGTATAGTCGCAATGACCATTCTTTGTTGAATCCCAATGTGATGCCTTAATGCATCATTATTCACATAGAATTCAATATTATTGTCCTACTGTCACCACCGATTATCATCGAACCACATATTTTGATACCGTGCCCCACAACATGGGACATTCATTTCCATCCATCGGTAAATTGGGAGTTATTCTCATGAGACAAAATAAATTAAGATGAGAAACCATGAATAAGTAAAAGGTGTAGCTCGCTCCTACGCATTGATATCATCAGCCAATAACTCATTTAGTACCTAATTCATTTGAACTCCCACAACACATTTCTCTATTGTAGCGATGGTCCCAGCAATGCAATAGTTCGATTGTGTTTTCTATAGCAGCTTACTTGACAAAATTTTAGCTATGAATCTAACACCCTGATAATTAATGGAGGCTATATCAAATCCCCACTTATCCCACATGAGATTATATTTTTTCTTCATCCGAGAAACAAGGCTTTTATCCTAATCCTTTCCAGCAAAGAATGGTGTTGGATAAACTCCTTCCTTGGGTAAGCCTGTAAGAGTAGCTATTATGTATACATCAATAGAGATTTGGGTATATAACCACATACATCCCCTGTGAAAACAAACTAGCACCTGCTTCACGCATGTGTTAACTTCGACAGGTCAAGAAAATTGGGTAATGTACGGAAGTGACATAAGGCTTGAATTCTCTAAACCAAGATCCCGTTCATGGGAACCAACTAAATAGGCCCTCCTTCCACTTTCTGCATCGATTTCATATAATTCTACATGTGAAGTTCGGGGAACTTCCTCAAGTCATGATCAGAGAATGACAATTTCTTCAAGTTAGCCATGATGTCCGCCATCACATGAACTCCTTTTGGGTTGGATGGATTTACCAGTGGATATTTGGCATTATTTTGAATGACTACATGGGGAGCATCATTCCTTCGAGGTGGAATATATCCTAGTAGTATGGTCGGTGAACTAGATCTAAAAGCCTCAACATCATGGGTAGCTTTAAATCTCTGCTATGGAAGAAATACCTGACCAACCGTTTGTTTCTTTCTTGGTGGATTTACAGGGGCTGACCATGACACAACCTGTGGTTCCTCCTTGAAAATAGGTATCACAGGAAGAATGTCTACATCCGAACCCCAAACCGTGCTATATATTGACACAAGTATCTCCATGGTAGAAGCATAAAACACAGACTAGTTAGTTACAAATGAATATCTTTCTCAATACACTTCATGCTCGGCACAATGAGACAACTAAATCTCTTTTGGTGTTGAAATACATCTACACATGCGGAAAATCGGTTTGACCATGTGGGTAGTTATTCTGAATTGATATTCAATTAATTCAAAAAGGTGGAGGCTAATCCCTTTGCATGCGAAAATCTTTTCAGTCATTTATGACAAGGAGCCATTAAAACCACCACTCTGCTTTCCATAAAAGCAGCTACTTTCCATGCATTAATTGCAGACTTGACAGAAAAGAACACCCCCAAATCCAACTGGGATAGATAGATAACTTGGGTGACACCCAAACTACAGTAAATATACAAGACTTCAATAGACAAATCATGACTTATATAGAATACTTCGACAAGCCATTTTTTTTTTACAAACTCAGTCAAGAGAAGTACGAATATCCCTATAAGGTCTTAGCCAACTTCCATTTACTAAACCATCTAGGAGTGTACCATCTAACTTCTACAGTTGAATTGCACCCTATCTATAACATAATTTATAGTATATGGTCCCAACCAATGTGTTCGAATCTTACCAGGATGCTCTAAAAACTTACTGTCATAAAGAAGAACAAAGTCACTAGGCTAGAATTGGTTAAAATTAATATGTCGATCATGTCACGCCTTCTGTCGTTCCTTCTTAACTCGCTGGTGGTAACCCACAATGAAGCAATCTTACTCCAACTATAGTAACTGAGACAATATTTCTTCAATTGCACCCACATCTGTTATCTTAGTAATTACACCTATTCTTAAGTTAGGTACAATATATTTCATAGGCATGACAACCTCATGTCCTTAAACTAATCGAAAGGGAGTCTATCTCGCAAGTTTCTTAAATGTTGTGTGATAAACCCATAATACTACAGGTATTTTGTGATCCTAGTCATCATGGCTCATATTGCAAATATTGGTAAGTGTGTGTTCCAAAATATTACTAAAAGCTTCAACAGTTCCATTTTCCTACGAATGATATGGTGTTGTCCTCATGTGCTGGATAATAAATTATTTAGTTATTTTCTTAATCACTCTATTAACAAAGTGTGTACCTTGGTTTCTTACTATGATTTTTTGACTGCCAAACTCGGTTACCACATGGTCGAACAAAAACCAGGAAACAGTCATTGTAGTACAATCTTTGACTAGTGCTACTTCATCCCATCTAGTTAAATAATCAGTCATGGTAATTATATACCAAGCAACTATTTATGCACGGTGGATTAATAGGACCCACAAAATTGGAAGCCCACTTATCAAATTCCTACAAAGTTATCTGTGGTACCAATGGAATTTCATCTCATCGGTATGGTTTTCCTATGCCTTGGAAGATATCACCACTCCGACAGTAGTCAAGTGCATCTTAATGGAGTGTAGGCCACCATAATCCTACATATAAAATTTATCGTGATGTCGATTTCTGTACATAGTTACCCCATGTCACTCTCACATGAGCTTTAGATAACACTATCGGTCGCTCATGTTCCAAGACACAACGACGTAGTATCTCATCTGGCCCCATCTTATATAAATGTCCAGCTATAAGATGAAAGTATGCAGCGTTTACAACCAATTATTTCTTCTACCTTGTATTAAACTCTTTCGATTCCATTCTCATAGTCAAGAAATTCACAATGTCTTTGTAATAATCATCAACCATTTTCACTACAAATAGTTGTGCATCAGAAAGATACTCGTTTAAATTGGTGGGTTCTTCCCCGTTTTCTAGCCTTGAGAGATTGTCGGGACCCACATTCAACCTCGTTGGTTTTACACCAATTTCAAAGTCAAATTCTTGGAAGATAGGGAGCCATTGAAGGATCTTCCCACCAACATTGGATTATTGACTAGGTATTTTAAGGCAAAATGATCCATAAACATCTTAAAATGACCACCCGGTAATTAATGTCAAAATTTTTGGAGTGCATGTACCATAGCAAGTCCCTCCCACTTGGTCAACGTATAATTTCTCTCTGTAGACGACAACTTTCTAATAGAAAATGCAATTGGGTGATTGATAGATCGCTCACCTAATTGTGCAAGTATTGCTCCTAGAATGATATATGATGCATCGATATGTACATGAAATTATTTTCTCTAGTCAGGAAATACCATAATAGGTGCTAAAACTATTTTATCTTATAGCACATCAAGACTCTTTTGACATTCCTTGTTCCATAGGAATTTGACATCTTTCTTCAACAACTTCTCCATTGGAGCTATAATCTCTTCATAACCTTTGATAAACTTTCGATAATAACCAGTATGACCCAACATGGTCCTCAACTTTTTAACTGAGGAAAGTGGTGGTAGATAAAAAGCGATTGCAATATTCGTAGGGTCCATTAGCATTCCTTCTCTGCAAACGACATTACCCCAACATAATAGAAAAAGGCGAAAAAATGAACTTCTTCAAATTTACAGAAATTTGAAATTATCTGCAACATTCAAGCATCATCCAAAGACTCTCAATACAATCCTTAATCAATGCATATATTTTCTACTCACCAAATTAGACATCTGGGAATTTATGAATAAAATATTTCAAAGCAGCTACCATTATCCTAGAAAAAATAGCAAGGGCATTCTTAAGTCCAAATGGCATTACCATGTTCTAGAAACAACCCCATTCTATCGCGAAGGTGATCTTATGTCAATCCTCTTTTGCGATATTGATTTGATAATACCCAGAAAATCCGTCAATAAAAGAATATACTTGTTGTCCCCCTACACTCTCCAAGACCTCATCTATAAAAGGTGAAGGAAAAGGATCATGTAGGCAAGCATCATTCAATTTCCTCAAGTTGACACAAATATAGACTTCACCAGTTTTCTTATCTTGTACAACCATTGGGTTGATCCACTCTGATTCTTAGACATGTTCAATAATTTCCGCATCTAATATTATGTCTATATCTTCCTTAACCTTCTCTTTGTATATTGAATTCAATCTACATGGACGTTTTTTGATAGGATTTGCATCTTATTTTAGGGGAATCTTCATTTCACCCAGGTCCCCAACAATTCCTTTCATTTACGTAAACTTTGTCAAAAATAGGTCTTGGAATTCATGTAATAAATCAATGATTTTCCCAACAATCTCATTGTCCCATTAATCCCCAATATTTGCAAACTTTGAATTTTCAGGAGAATCAATATTCACCTTTTTTATTTTAAGGGGCTTTAAAAACTTGTCAGATGATAGAATCCGTTCCTTCAACGCACGACTACCTACACATTTGGGAATGTGAATGTCTCGTGTATCATCAACTTCAGGTTCCCCAAATATGTTGTAACACTCCATCAGACTTTGAGCTATGCATTCCATTGTGGTAGGATTGACACCATAATATAAACTTCCTAAAAAATCTTGTCTTTAATAACTTATAAGGCGACATCAATCGACATACATTCATTAGAAAAGCTAAAAGTGTGTTTGAATCTATTATCCAATTCGCCCCAATCTACAATCCTATGTTGTAGTTTGACCAAAGTATACCAATTTCTTGGTATTGTGTCCAAAGTATGCATGAAGAAATGTACCCATTCCTGCTTGGGAACCGACCTCCATGTTGCACAACAATTATCAAGATGGTCGATGGGACTCGTCAATACAATATACTTATTACCAACATAAGGACTATTTTCGGCAAACCGGATTTCTAATAGCCTTTAACACTGAGGGAATTCTGAGATGGATTGTTTATGGGTAGCCCACCATCTTGTCAGTGTAGCTTTCAAGGCCACATCAAGAGCTAGAAATCGTTGTGGTTCCAGTACCTTATCTTCAAATTCTGTAAAAAGCGTGTCCAAATTAGGCAATACTTAATATGTATGCATATCACATACCTCAGTACCCACCCATCTCAAATATTTTGTGATTCTTGTGTATTTCCTCGTCAACACTTCATGCAACTAGTTCATCCAATGCTTCCCCTGAATCTTATGAACATGAACTAATACTCTTCCAACTCAATTTACCATCAGATGCATGATTTATATAACCATCCAACGTAGATGATATATTATAAATATTATCCAAATTCCCTTCATGGTACTCACCTCTTACTGGTTCGACATAGCGTTGTCCTTCCAAAGGGTTGATTGGAGCAACTACCCGCATCTTTCAGTCTTCAAATGATAATATCATCTTTTTAAAATCAAGGATAGTTTATTTCTTAATATCCCAGCCGATCCCTAGGAGTGTTGGATAACGATTCATATCGTCAATGATCTCTATTACCTCAAAGTCTGCATGGGTTCGAATCCCTTCCACCTTGGCAGGAACCTTTGGTAACCGACCAATAGGCAGAACCTTCAACTAGTTATCTAATCTCAGTTGAATACATGATCACACTAACTTGGGATTCCCCGTGCTTTCCCATGTTTATTTTTTCAAAATGTTGACATCTAGACCCAAGTAGAGAATAATAAAATCCATATCACAATTTCCTTTTTGAGCATTCATGCATAGTTCTCAACTAGTTTTATTTATTTTATGAATATAATTGGCATTCTTATCTTGTCGAAGATTTCTCTCAGGTTCTTTTATTAGAGATGACATCTCTTCTAGAGCATCTTCATCTTTAAAAAAGACTTAACAACTTTTCAAGAAATTCTTCAGAAATATGCTTACCTATTCTATAGACTTCTTTGGAATTGATTGGTCAAAACTCAATGGCATGTTAATGAGTAGAATAACATCTTATGTCAAGGCATGGTTTCTATCCATAAACTCATTTCATGCATCACAGAAGACCCCTTTTTTTTCTTTCTAGAGATCAAATGATACTTTCTTTTGTACCAGAGGTCATATTCTCATATTTTCTCATGGTTCTCTTTTATCATCTCCAGTTGTAACACCTCCCCTTGTTAACAAAACAACAGTCGATATTTTTTTCTCGGGGCTCAACTGGAATCTTCTAAACATTCTGATTTTCATTTGAGACCTGGTTTTGATTCCTAGTGACCTTGGCTTTCCATTTAGCAATAAGCTATGGGAATTCCTCGATAGTGTGATCCAACGCTATACAATACAAACATGTTGATGTAATATTTGTACAATCTCTGGTGTAGTATCCTGGTTTTCCACAATTGTAGCACATGACCTGGCCTCTTCCTCAACCAAATCCTCCTCCTTTTCCTCGACCTATAAAAGCACCACAAAACACATATAATTGCAAAAAACTGCATATAACCCACAAACATAGACATATCTCCATGTGAGATCAAGACAAATGTATCACATCTATCCAAGTTATAAAGATAGATATACATACAAGTCAACTCCTCAATCCCTAAATACGTATCTCATGGTCTTTGCAAGGTCAACATCAACCTACAAACATGAGAATCCCTCTCATGTGCCTCAAATCCTATTGAAACTAGATCAACCTGAAAAAAGGTCAAATCCCTCATCTAAATAGAATCCTTAAGTAAGAGTAACATCAAGGGGAATCACTTTAACTAAGAGAGTACAAGATCTGTGGATCTATACTCTATCATACTCCCATGAAATACAACTCTAGAATCAATCTTGACAACATCCTCCATCAATCCATCACACCTCTCTTCCAATGAACAACTAGAACACTCATGGGTGAAGTCGATATCATCATCATGCCTCTCCACATTTGTACAACTATAAGTCTTTAGGATAGAAGAAACCAATGCTATATGACTATCATATCTCTTGGGAGGTACATATGCCCCTATATGCTTTTGAGCCTCTTGATCAACAATCTCCACACTCTCCTTGATCACAAAAGGAGAAGCATGTAAACTAAAATATCTCACATCTAATTGAGATATAATCAAAGTGTCAATGCTTGGATCACAACCTATCTCAAAAGTGTCTAGACGTGCATGTTCCTCGTGAGAACTGAAAATTCCTCCTAGCCTCTCACTAGAATGCATGAGTGCCACTAGATCATCAAGTAACTTTTAAAATCCACCCTATCTCACCCCTATATGTAAAGTCCCAGACTGTCTAGACTGCAATAATTGATGGTGCATTATTGTCCCTTGAAAAATACTCTTAAATGTATATATGTCATGCCGAAAAATGAAACAGGATTTTTCTGTACACCTAGAACAAATACAATATTATCCAACTCAAGGACATCACTTGAAGGAAATTGAAATGAAATGGAGACAATTCCTCTCACATGGTAAGTGGTATCATCACCAAGCACCATGGTCCTATATCCCTATTTCTCTTGAATCCTACGTAATAGGGACCTACCACATGTCATGTGTTTTGAAGCTCCATTTCCCACATACCAACTAATACTAGAAGATAAACATAAATCCATGGAAAAAGCAATCTCCAACTAAGAGGGCATCTCCTCTACTCCTACAATAGTCCCAATTACAAGATGTTTCATGCCATTTCCTTTCTTTTGAAACTATCCTAGATAATGTCTCATTTCACGAGATTGGAATCAAGTGAATTTACTCAAGTTCGTCTTTCATCCATTTGTCCCATCCTTATTCTTGAATCCTTTCTTGCTACCCTTCTTCACCATCCCAACAAGCCTTCATAGCATCCAATAGCATCCACTTATACTTTTTGATCTATTCAAGTATGCAAATTGATTTCCTTTTGCACAAGATCAACCCAAAGTTTCAGGAAATCCGATATATTATGTTGATCACAAATACCATGAACAAAAGGTTCCCAGGAAGGAGCAATCCCTTTAAGGTCTATAATTACTAGCTCTTGATTGTAAACCTTAGCTCCAATGGTGGCCAATTGATCATTTAAAAAATATCACCATAGCATATGTCTTTCTCATATAAACCACCCAAATTTTGTTTCGTAAGAGCATCTGTACAGAACATCAAGAATTCTGGAATAGCCTAACCAAAGCATCAAACATATTCTTACTACTCTTCTTATCAACAATGTGTGAGATGAAAAGATCCTTCATAGAATCAAGAATTATTTTCTTCACTTTGGTTTCCTTCTTTCTATGAGGGACCAACTACAATGGATCTTATTGAAAGGTAGAAGAGTACCACCAATTTGAATGACATTATGGCATTAGACCTTGGATTGGGCATATTGGTAAGTCCCGAATCAGG
>LPNX010551761.1:58504-84659 GCA_001517045.1 Pseudotsuga menziesii | reverse complement strand
ATATCTATATATATATATATATGTATGTATGTATGTATGTATGTATGTATGTATGTATGTATGTATGTATGTATGTATACGCCACTATTAAATTGACTTAGACTAGAAAAACTTGTTTGGGTGAGTAAGTACTCTTGTTTTCCTTTTATTTTGCATCTAGTTGTCTCTCTTAGAATGATTTTTCTCCTTTGTCTCATTTTTCCAATCTCAAGTTTTCTTTGCAAATATCTCCCACTAACTTTACCCTCAAACAAAAAGTTTATCCTCTCAATTTCGTATGTTTCTTAATATATATGAAGATGACTCACAACAATTTATCATAAAGTCTCAATACTTTATTCAATATCAAAACCCTTAAAGTAAGGTAACCCCGTATAATGGCCATTTTATGGAAGGATCAACTCCTATTCACTTACCTCTCCAAGGGGAAAACCACCCAATGAGCTAGGATCCAATACAATATTATTGTAATTCATTCCCACATTAGGATTCCATCCTTATTTATATCTACCTAGAAAATGATACCCATGATCCATTGATGAAATGTGAAATACCTAGTGGGCCTTCTTTAATGAAACCACATTACATTTATTTGATGCTAACTACTTAATGGGTCTTATTTAATAGTGTACCTAATCCACATTACATTAATTGGTCACTATATATATCCTGTTATTGACTATAATGGGCCCATAGGCCCCTATTATACCTTTAAGGAGAATTCCAACATTCCATCCCCCTTTGAGAAGTAATATCCATAATTCTTGTAGCAATGATGTACAACCATAAATTAGGGTCTCACGTATGGGTGCTAACTACAACACTAAAGTAGTATAAGAAACTAGCTCATAAGCCAAGGCCCCATTTATAGGTGTTGGCCTCAATGTTGAAGTAGTCCAAGAGGATTTTCCATGAGGCATGGTCCAATTTACCAATGATCATGGTGACTCTCAACATGGATGGTTGAGTGATCATACTTAACATCTTACCACAGTCATGTGGATCCAAATAGTTAGGACCCTCTATAACAAAACATACTTCGTAGAGCCGTAAATGGGTGGATCTAGAAGGGACACTACCATTATTGAAGAGTCATACTACAAACTAGTAGACATCACCTTCTCATGTATTCCTTCAATGATGGTCTCTTCATTGTATGAAGCAAAGAGAAGCTAGAAGTGGTTATCTTCCCATAAATGACAAATTTTTATATACCATTTTGTGCAAGGCTACTCAAAATAACACCAACCATATAGGTCATTTGTATACTCCCCTTCAATGTTCACTCAGATGTTCATTTCCTCTATTATCTCCTACGCCTATCAATAATGACCATCAATGCATATGGTAGTTTTTCTAGGGTTTAGGGGTAGTGATTTGCAAGGGTCGTAGCCAAGGGAAAATTTAGTGGCAAAATTTATCCCATGGGATATTTTTTGATGTTTTTTCCAAAACAAAATTCACCAATTACCATTTTTTTCTAAAATGATTTGCCCAAATTCCACAAGATAAAAATATTTTACTCTAAACATTGGCAAAAATTTCTAGAAACTATGTAAAATCCTTAAAAATTTGAATATTTTACAAAAACATCACCAAGCATTTTATACTTGGAAATTTAAGAATTAGTAAGATTCACCAATGTCTCTACACTTTAAGAAATTTATGGATGCTTAAAATTTTCCTTGGTTGTAACCACTAAATATTGCTTAGGAGTATATTACATAATATACCAAATCAAATCCTTGGAATTCTTTTGTCAAATGAAATTGAACTAGCTGCAATTTAGGAACTCTGTCAAAATATATATGCTCTACAATACCCATGGTCATCATTGAAAAGTCCTAACAAATAACATATTTTCAAACTACAATATCTCTTTTGTTCAATTTCTAATTTAAACAATTCTTTTGTTGCATATTTTTGTGAGAGGAAGATAGATTTGTAGTTGGCTTCTAGAAACTATGTAGAAAAATGCTTAGAAACAGATCTTAGTGTCACAACCATAATAGAAAAATCCCTATAACAACACATTTTCAAAACCATAATAGAAAAATCCCTAAAAAACACATTTTCAAAGTGCCATATCTTCTTTGTTTGACCTCCAATTTGAGCGATTTTTTTAATCCATTTATTTGTGTCCAAATAATCTAGCTCTACAATTAGTTTCTCTAAATTTGGCTAAAAAATATTTAGGAATTGACCTTATTTTTTCAAAATCAAATCTATAAAAAACATTAGGGAAATATTTTTCCTTTTGCCTTGGAAAGTGTTATGGTGCCACTTGTTATGTTCCTTAAAAGATTTGAATATGTTTCACAATGCTATATAAAAAATGTTCAATATGTTATTCAATATCAAAACCCTTAAGGTAGGGTAACAACATACAATGATCCTTTTATGGAAGGCTCGACTCCTGTCCATTTTCTATTTTGAGGATGCAACCTCCCAGTGAACTAAGCTCCAATAAACTAGTATTTCAATACATTACCACATAAAGAGGAATCCATAACCAAATGCTAACTACCTAGTGGGCCTTCTTTAATGAGGTTGCATTAAACTTATTCAATGCTAACTACTTAGTGGGCCTTTATTAATAGTGGCCTTAATCCACATTATATTAATTGATCGATATACCTTATTACACCCCTAGGTAGGATCTAACCACCTTTAGATCTTGTTATTAATAGCACCATCCTCATCCCATTGTCCTTAGCATGCCCCCCATAATTCATTTTAGGAAAGTTCAAATCATAACATGTCAAAAAACACAAAAATATCCATAATTCAAATCAGAATGACCAAAGAATCTTCATTGCTGGGCACTAGAAAACAAGTGCTTGTGAGTTCGTTCAAAACACCCACCAAAATGTTGGACCACTTAATAACCAACACCTAGGGAATTCTCACAACTAACATGGGGAACACTCAATACTATTTAATCCTAAAATTTTAATCCAACAATAGTGACTACACTACAACTTCCATGATATTATCTATCCATCCATGACACATGATGCTTATGAAAGTAAAAGAAGCAGTGACCCATTAACACCAATTAATTGGTGTATCTATTATAACTTGGGTCACCTGGCTACAGAGACCCAAGTTCAAAACCCCCAATGTGAGTGTAGATGAAGCCAGGTGCAAGTCCTAGGTGACTTTGAAAACATAGATACACCCCTTAGTGTGCAATGTAGCTAAATAGATCCTATAAATGACATTTCTATAAAAAAATCACACAATGGTAACAAACCACCACACCATAGGACAAGCCAATTTATAGTAGAAAACCCAAAAATTGAGAGAAAAATCCACTCTAAAACAGGTTTTCACTAGTGATATACTACAATACATATCCATATAGCATAACAATCTAATGGGCATCCCAATCCTCAACCATAAATTGTGCATACTAACTTCAACTCAACCCAAGATTAGTGTCTAAAATGTTTAACTCATATCCTTAAATACAATTTAGACAAAACCCTAATACTTAATTGTTAAGATCGACTTACCATAAATGTTCCACCCTAATGGCTAAGTTCTAACTAACTTTAACTTTTGAACTTTTGGATTATTAAAGTTAGCTTTACAATAAATGACCATTTACATCAAGACTTAGTCAAAATTAAACAGTAAGTTAACAACCCATGCAACACCAACATATGTTTTAGTCACCTTTAGCAATTGCATAATCATTCCTTGAAATCAATCTTCATTAATAGATGTCCCTATATATCTAATTTAGAATGAAAGCACAAAGTAGTTTCCCCTTAGACTTGCATGGACAATAATTATTCATAACTCTCAAGGTTTTATCCTTAAGAGAGCTACAATAGTTATAGGATAGTTGAAAAGAATAAAAGTTGCACTCCTTTCATTATATTTCAACTTATTACAAGCTACAATCATTGTGATAAGTATGCAATTAAGATTCCAAGCCTTTGTTTTTTCTAGTGTTTGTTTGGATGGTGGATCAAAAATGTGCTTCATTTGTCAATTACTTTATATATATTTTTTGTTTTTTTGTGAGCTTTGAAGTCTTGGCGACATATGGATACAATCTTGTTTCCCATGGATGTCCATTCTTCGACAAGGTACTATGTGATTTTGGAATATTACATGTCTATTACATGCTTTTAAATATATTGGTGTGGTTATGATTTCATTGAAATGTAATTCAATGGATGTATAAATTTGGATTATGTATATAGGTGGTTGAAAATGTTGACCTATTGTAATGCATATATGGTTGTCTCAAAAGGGGACTTTTGCCTCCATCTAACCTCTATATGTTTGCATACCTTCATGTATACAAAATTACACAACTATGATGAATCTCAAATTTTCTTTGCAAATATGGCCCAAGTTATGTTTTAATAACACTAACGAATCAATTTTAATATATGGCTGTCCCTATAAACCTAATTTAGATTGAAATCATAATGTAACTGCCCCTTAAACTTGCATGGGCAATAACTACCATGAGTATCAAGATTTGACTCGTGAGAGCAACAATAAATATAGGACAAGTAGAAAGGAACAAAGATTGCACTCCCTTTCATTGTATTTAGAATTCATTGTCCATGCATGCAAGCTACAAATAATGTGGTAGGTATGCAATTAAAACGCTTTCTTTTTATTCACTTTTATTTGAATAGTGGATTAAAATTGATTGTTTAATTTTTGTGGGTTTGACATGTTGGTTACATATTCAATGGATGGTTGAATAGTGTATATAGATAGTTAAAAAGTAAAGTTATAATTAATATTATTTGGGTGCAATATAGGTTTGATATATAGGGTTGACAGCTAGGTGTTGTGGATATAACATGACTTTTGCTTTATTAGTCCCAGTGGTGACTAGATAGGGGCAATAGGGGCAATGGGCATCTATGTTTTTTTAGTCTTGGAGTTAACTATTTTTGATTGATTAAGAGTTGGTTTCCCTGGTAGATTAATTTGCCAAGATTGAAATTGAACCACCAAGTTATTACAGATAACCATAATTTCTCTACACACAATAATAAATTAAAGTCTTAAAGTCTTAAGATAATAAGCCAATAATCATAAGTATTATAAAAAATTTAATACTTATAAAAAGACAAAAAAATATGCCTAACAACTTTCTCATTTTTTTTTCCAATATTACTCATATCCCTTGTGAAGATGCCATTATCTAAATTGCAAACTTGCAAATGATATCTCTGATGTCGCACATGTGTGGTTGTATCACTTAATTCTTACATGCAAGTAGATGACCCTTGGGAGAGTGCTCATAACTCGAATATGAGCTCATATTTGTAATATTTACAAAATATATTCTTGTAATCAAACATTTTGTGTGTATTTCTGCATGGTCAAAAGAGTTGAAAGGTTGTGTTTCAATATTATTGGAAGTTGAAGGCTTCTCATATATACCATATATATGTTTACTGTTTTTGTTAATTGATTATTTTTTAAAATAATAATATGGGTTTTAATCTTGCACATGAGAGATATGTGGTTATAAGACTTAATTCTCAATAAAACTATCAAGTACATTCATTTAAGTCACGCTGCACCAATTCAATGTCTGTGAAAGCAAGTTGTAGCCACGTGAGAGTATTAAAGCTATCTGGAACAAACTAAGAAGCATAAGCATATGTTCTGCCTCTGCCAAGAGGAAAACTCTCCCAAACCTGTCCTTGAGTGTTATTTCTTTGCAAGTTCTAGAGTTGCTATAAAAATTGTTTGGAGAGGAGCATCTTTGCATTTTCATGGATTGATAGCCCAAACAGGCTTTTATGACTTGTGAAAGCTTGGGAGATCAGCACTGAGTCACTGACCAATTACAAAGGCTTTCTAGGTTCACATTCACCACTTACAAAGGCAAAAGGATAGGGAGAACCTGGAGGCTCAATTGCATCCTTAAAACAAAAGCTCTAATTTTTGGTGTGCCTTGTTGTTTTGCGCTCCATTTCTGGACAGTGGAGGGAGGAAGTGAAGGAATTTATGGCACTTTTTTTTTCTTCACCTGGAATAGATGGATTTCTGATATTCAGGAAGAATGAAGGAATCCTCAGTTATATATCAGTTACTTAACATGTTATATGGGGAGATTTGAACCCGGGTAAAAAGTATAACAACATTCCTTCCAACCACCCAATCTACACTCGGTTAAAAAAATGATGGCATTTCATCTCTGGAGACTGGGTAGAGGGAGTGAAGGAAATGTATTGCACTCCATCTCTGAAGACCAGATAGATGGACTGAAGTTTAGGGTGCTGCAATGTGACAGAGGAAACCCCATTCAATTTAGGGTTGTCTTTCTTTCTTTCTTTCTTTTTTTCAACCATGGGAATCTATAACTTGTCGAGATTGTCTGGGCAAGGTCCAAGTTCAAATCAAGCATCTGCCACTATAACCCAAGAGTATATTCAACAGCCTGCATGTCAGATATACCAATAACTCGTGACTTAGCAAGGGCCGAGACATTGTGAAGACATACCCATCTGGAATCCCACCTGCCCTTCTAGCCCTATCATAATAGGACAATATCTCATTGAAAACTTGAACCTGAGTGAAGAGAGTGAAATTCACAGTTCTCCACCATGCAGCTACCAACTCATAGACCATTTTAGGGTTGTCTTTGACATTCTTTTAGCCACTATGAAAGAGGGCTTATAGTCTGTTTCACATCCCTACGCAACAGTGGGCTTATCCCCTGTCTCACAATTCTCTTTGATGGTAGGCTAATTCCTTGTTTGACATTGTTCTCTGACAGGAGACTTATCCCGTTGCACATACCTATGACAATGGACTCATCCCCTGTTTCAGGTTGGCCATGGGCTAATCCGTTATTTTACATTGCCCTATGACGGTGGGCTAGTAATTTTTTTTACTATTCTCTCTTGTGGTTGGCTCATCGCTCTTGTTTTACATTTCTTATAGTTGGCTCATCGCTCTTGTTTTACATTTCTCTCTGACAGTGGGCTTATCCCCTGTTTCACATACCTCTCTGATTGTGGACTTATCCCTGTGCACATTTTTCTCTGGCACTGGTCTCATACTCTGTTTCGCATTTCTCTCATAGTAGGCTAAACCCTTCTTTTATATTTTTCTGTCACAGTGAACTTAACCCCTGTTTCACATACCTTTCTGATAGTGGGCTCCTACCTTGGTTTGCATGGTTCTCTGGCAGTAGGTTCTTATTCTGTTTCACATACATCTGGACTTGACTCATATTTTACAATTCTCCCTGACAGCGAGCTAGTCCCTTGTTTTACATCGTCTCTGACAGTGGACTTATTCCCTCTTATTTTACATCGTCTCTGACAGTGGCCTTATCCCCTTGTTTCACATAACTCCTCGATAGTAGGCTTACACCTCGTTTTGCATTACTCTCTGACAGTGAGCTTATTACCTGTTTAACACCCCTCTGCCAGAGGAATTGTTGTCTGTTTCATTTTTCTCCTTGACAATGGGCATATCACATGCTATGCTGGTTCACATGTCTCTTTGACAGTGAGTTTATCCTGTGTTTTACATTCCCCTTCCCTTGCTTACAATGGTCTTATGTGTGCGTTTGACAAACTAATACATAGTTACAAGTTGGCAAAATCTAGAAGAGTACACACATCATTCTTGTTTGCTCAAAATTTGATGTTGACAATGACAGAACAGCTACCTGAAAAAGCTGTAACGGCTACCTGCAGCTGTCAAAAATCAGAGTACACGGCAGAAGTATTCACAACAGAATATCGCTAAGAAGCAAACATCATGAAAGCAAAAGCCATAATATGAGAGCTAATCAGGATTCAATTCTGGAATCAACTTTACAATAAACAGAGAAGCTACTCCCTTGCACCCAGCAGCATCCAACCCTTCGTTGTCCATTCCCTATGACTTCGGTACCGATTGTAACAGTGCTACTGCTATTAGAACATAAGTTACATGTAAGAAACAGCAATCACACCATGAACCCAAAAGATGGTGGAAAGCCACTTTCTAAGCTGATAAGCATCAGTAGTATCTGGAAAACCCTAGCTCTCATCCCTGGTCATTCTAGAAAACTAGTATGAGCTTTTATGCAGAGATCCCTATCCCTGTGCCTAAACACTGTGTATTAGTCAAAAGGTGTTCCGCAAATAGCCCATGGATTTCGACTTAGATTCCCACTTTTATAATCCGGGGCCTGGTTCGTTCGAATCCGACGGCCCCCAGTTTAAAAGATAAGCAATTGATCGACAGTAATTTGTAAGGCAAACTGGTACGCGACAGTGATGACATTTATGAGATCTAGGTAACACAATTATTGGAAACTTTAGATGCCCACAAGTAAGATACCTAGTTACAGTGGAAGATACCGTGGGGGAGGACGACGACTACTGCAAAGACGGCGGGCCAATGGGAGCGCTCAGCTCTTTCTCCGTGACGTCCACGTTTTACGACAGCTTTGTCGTTAGTTACGTGCAGATTTTCCCTGGCTCACCGGGAAAAATGGTGGGCCGGCAATCACCCTGTGGATTATATATATATATATATTTTTATTTATTTATTGGGATAAGTTTAAAGGTTATGATTTTGATATTTGGGTTTATATATTATTTTTAATTACGTTGATAGAGGTTTTTATTTAGCAATAGATAACTGCTAGCAATGTATGGATAACTCATAGCTGATGAATGGATAATCAACATGATGATTCAATATAAACCAGCCTAGATCCAAATGCTAGGCTTTATAAAGCACCCAGAGGGATCAAATCTCTCGAGGTGTAAACCTCTTCTTAGGTATTGCACTCAAGGAGCTATTCGAGGAGAGGTTTGCACCTTGGGAGATTTGACCCTTCTCGGCGCTTGATAGAGCCTAAGATTTGGATCCAGGTTGGTTCCAGTCATAGGGAGTGACACAAAACTGGAGTTTGATCAACATTGAAACGAACACGTTAAGTTGAAAACATAGATACAATTACGAGGATTATCATAATGTAAGTAATAAGTATTAAGGATTGAGAAAATTGTTAAACTTAAAATTAGAGACAATAATTTTGTAATGATCAAATAAATGAAAATATGATTCATTGTGATCATTCTCAAGCAAACCCAACCCCAACGATATTCCCAGAAACTCAAATTTGAATACAAATGTCAGCACAATTGCAATAGGCATACCAATGAAATAGAATGCACCATTCCAAGCATACATCTGCACAGCTTGGAATTTCCAGATTTAGAAGAGATATCCACCCTTCGAGGCATTCTTTTGATAGCTTTTGCCAGGATTTCTTACACCCCTGAAAAATAAAGGTAGCATAACAATGATGAAGCTACTTTGTATGTCTAATCCCCACACAAAGACGAAGCTAATTGCCTTCCTCTTCTTGGTTATAAAGAAGATTACATAAATGAGAAAAGTTAGCATATGGGACTTGGGGAATTTACAAAGGTCTCCAGATCATTATCAAATTTGAATGGGCACTCCTAGTCTTATGTTGAATGGACGCTCTTAAAATTACATGAAAGAGTAAAAGTATTTAGACTTGAGAATCGAAAAGGCCAAATTTGAATGAAAACTTCATTTTTTTGAATGAAAAAGAAAGGACAATTAAAATTAAGCTTTAAAAAAAAAGAATATATACACCTCACTTTTTCAGGTAAAATTATAATTAAGTTGAAAATAATGAATTCCAAATTTAAAGTATAATAATGAATTCAGAATTTGAGCATATCTTAATTTTGTTTCATTATGATTCACCCATGGATGGTACAATGCTAATGGAAAAACAATATTGGGAAATGAAGGCCTTGATTAGTGTTTGAAATAATATATTTTTGAAAATTTTATAATTTTTTTTAGGTGTAGTTTATTTTTTATTTTTAATTGAAATTTGGTAAATTGCAAGTCATTGGCCTGAATGGCATAGTCAGTTTGTTAGTCATGTTCTCTGTGTTAATTTGTGCTACATGTGTATTTCACATTCGGTATCATAGCGGCATGATGTTGGGCATGTGTAATGATGGGTTATTTGTTTGATGTTGGGCCCTATCTCTTTTATGGTGAGTGGATGAATTGTCGTCTATGAAGTGTTGTTGTAACGCGCCTAGAACTGAAAAATAAATATTTATTATTTATTTCAGAAAACATTATGTTAAATTTATTGAAAAGTTTTATGACCAAGTTGGTCAAAGACAACTGTAATTGAAGAATTATTTATTTTAATAATTAAAAAGAAGAGACACCTATCCAAGGAAAACTGCTAAATGAGTGTTCACTGACACACTAGGAGGAATGAGCAACTGTAGAAGGTTGGTTGACAAGTGGCAGCACTAGCATTTCACTTTCTAGTTGTTGTAGAAAGCATAATCCCTAAAATTGTGGTCATGTTACCTAACAAGGGGAACTGAGCTAGTGGCTCATTTAATTTCAAAACCGACCCAAAGACCTTGGCAATTTGATAAATACCACCAAATTGAGCAAGATGCTCACTACTCATTTTGTTTCAAGAGAATGTCGCTTGTGATTGCAAACTGAAAATTCAGACACACAAGGAATTTGATGAGGGGATAGCTAAAGTGAAATTGCTGAGTTAAATATGCTACTGAGTGCTAAGTGGTAGCAAGTTGTTGTGTGGGATATTATCCAGTGATATTTGTCCTAGTAGTTCAATGAACAGGCTCAGGGGTCCTAAGCAAGTAATCTTGGCTGTTTCAGGAGAAGGTTGGGTGGAACAACTTCCTTTGGGTGTTTGTCCCCTTTTGCATATTATCCAAGTTCTAATTGTTATTTAATTTTAAGTCTGTACTTTTATTTGGAAATATGCTCAGTAGTTGTAAGTTGGATGATTGGTTATGTTATGAATTTTAATTCTAAATACTGTTTAGAAACTGTCCGGTCTATTCAAAGTTAAGGTTTAAATTTATTGTTCTGGTTATGTTGTTAAGAACATCTTTTAATGGATGTTTTCTTTCTCTCTTGTATTTTGAGTATAGTACTTCTACTATATTTATTTCAATTTATCTTATTACTATTACCCATAACAAATGTTGTTAGTCTAAGTCTTAAAAGAAAACAACATCGTTATTCAGAAAATGCTACGAAACTATGACATAGTTATTCTAAATAATAAAGTATCTACTGAATAACCCTAATAAGGCTGAATACTTAGAGAGTTTCATAATTCATTTACATATCTCTCCTGTTTTTTCAAATGGAAAGATCCACGGGAAACCCAACAATACTTCCCCACATTCGTGGATGGTAAAGGTGGTAAACCGCCGGCAATCCTAGCAGAAGGCCTAACCCTAAAGGACTCAAGGCTCGAACCCATGACCTCCCCCCAAACCGAGAGAGTGTGCGCACATATCTCTCTTGTTAATAACCATTACATTCCCGATTTAAAAACACACAGTGAATCTATACACATAATGTATAAATTGTAAGTCTTATCAAAATTATCATATTATTTCTCCAATACACTAAAGTATATAATCAAAACCCTAGATGCAGTAGGATAATCAAAACTTAAAAATTAAAGTAATGACTGAGCTAGGTCTACAGATCATTTATAGGTAAGGGTTTCTTGCACATAACTCTTTATGAAGGCGACATGGCCAGTCTCTTGTAAAACATTAATGCTAAATACCAAATTGAGATTATCGACAGACCGCAACACCAGTTACAGATTGTAGGTCAAACTGGTATTGTCATCTGCAAGCTATTTACTTGCAGAAGACTGTTATATAGTCTTAGGGCTTAATTCCTTTCACTATAACTATGTATTTTACATCTAAAATCTTTACAACAAAAAATGTATGGTCTTTTCCAAGACAGAATCAGAGTGATGGCCTTACGACCCCTCTCCAATAACAACAAGAAGCTAAGTAAAAACCTCAAAAGGGTCGTATCGACTTTCACCTTTACAACAAGCTATAAAAGTACAAATTAAAGAACATGACTTTACTTAGCAGAAAACCCTAGCGAGCTGTTTTTAAAACAGATACATAAACCCTTTCATAAATAAATACAAAACATCGATATCTGTTGCAGAGTCTCTACGGCCTTCTCATAAACCAAATATGGTAGGGTAACGACCTCCCGTCCACATCATATTTTCTTTAAATAAAAACTGTAGAATTTAAGATAAGATTCAAGTCTGTAAATGTAAAACCCTCCCAGGTCTTTTCAAAACTATAAAAACCATTGCTTGAATTAAATAACAATAAGTATCATTGATAGTGGCTTACAACCATTTTTCTCAAACAAGCACGACAATATAAAGGCTCGATGGCCACATTTTATATGAACTTATACAAAACTGTGAAAAACGTCAAATAAAACTAATAATCAAGATAAAGAACATATATTAGAAAAATTGTACAGAGTGACAATGCTTTCAATAAACAAAAACAAAAGTATAGTATTACTAGGATACCATGGTGTTGTATAAAGCCCTCACAGGTTCTTGCAAAAACCTTTACATTATAAAAAAGACATAGTTACACTGTAAAACGCAAATGGTGGATGTGGCATAGTCTATATGACTCCACAATCAAAGGGTTATCCCTTATAGTTCAAATACAAACAACCTCATGGTTACCAAGACAACATTATCACCTTCTTGCATTAAAATGCAGAGAGGGAGTCCCAAAGTTTCATAGAAAATGAAGAGTAAGCCACGGTCTCAGAACTAAGGGAAGGCAAGATTCAGGTCTTACTCGAACCGAATCCTTGTTTTCCTTTGCGAACTATTTATATAGTTTCTCTGCGAATGGACTCATGCATGCGAATATTATGGTGGTTAAATACTGAAAAGATAAAAAATATTACCGACAGAAGGAAGAGAATTAATAAAATGAAGTATATTACCTTATGAAGGTTGGCCTCGGAATCAAGAATCCTATCTTCAAGGTTAACCCTTCATGGAACAAAGTCACGCAAAACAATACCAGGTTGCAAAGGAGGAGGAGGAAGGTCAAGTAACGAGAACCTCGGCTCCTCCACCATGGAACCTTCACTAAGCTTTGAAACCACGTAGACAGAAAAACAACAAAGCTCCATAGAGCTAAAACTAACAAAGGCGAAACTTCTAGGACACGTCCCTGCGTTTTACTAAATGCCATTAAACCCTTAGGGTTTTGCCATAAGTTTATTGGTCATGAGCTGGTGTAGTAAATGCCTCCACATGGCCTACGTGTGGAAGCAATCAAATCCCAGCTTGTACACATCACTTCGATAGTGTTTAAGTCAAACCTTCGTTGCCGATGAGAGCCTTTTTGAGCTTTCGTAAGTGCCATGCGTTAACGTTTTGTTTTGAACCATAACATGACATATTTTTATGAGAGTTTAGGAACCTTTGATATAATTGCAAGATAATAATAGCATGGTAAAGTTTGGCTTATGATATAGCATAAAATGTATTTGCTAGGCCTCTTGATTAGAAAATTTGTTGTATCCCAGTCTAGGACTTTGTCTTTGCAGCTAGGAAGATTAAAGCTAAACCACTTTCACCTACACAAAAGAAGTGAGATTTTCTGCATTAGCCATAGAGGCTAAGTAATACCTGAGACTTTTTCTCCCTAGCTAATAGGTAGGTTCAAGGTTTAATGACAAAAACAATTTTTACAATGAAGTTTAAATGCACAATGAAAATATAAGAAGTTTACGAAACTAAAATAAGAATTCCTCTAACGCATCAAAGGAGTGTTGTAACATGACATGTTGTGGAAAAAAATAGAAAAATTCATAAGCATCTAGTAATCTAGTAACGTCACTTCATTTCATTGTCACCATCGATAAAAGCCTAAAGTAATAATTTATATAATAGAGTTATCTTCCTAGGTTACTGTTTACTTTAGTAAATAATGTTTTTATTTTTATTTTGGTAAATTGGGAGATGTTACATGTGGTATCAGAGCAAGTTCCCAAACACTAGGCCCGATTGGTTCACTCGCATACAAACAAGAAAACAAATATACTGATTATGTTTTACATTTATTTTTGTACATAAATATAAAATTTGTTTTGCAGGAAAATGGAAGGTGTTGAAGCATCTGCTAAAAATGGGTCTCAGCACAACAATCCAGACAACATTTATGTAGAACTAAATAATCCACCTTCATAGTTACTACAAACAGTTAAGGAGTTAAAAGATGAGCTACAAACTGTAAAAATAGATAATGAAAGAATTCTGGAACTGAATCATATGTTATTAGACAAAATACATAACAGAGGAAAAGATAAAAGAAATTTCTATGAAACTGATTCTGAAACAATGTCCTACATGTTGAATTTTTAATGGTTATATCAGATCTTAAAACATTTAGCATCATAACAGCATAACCATAAGCCAAAATATCACTGAAAGATAGACAAGCACAACCACACAAAAAGAACACAAAGATTTATCCTAGGAAAACCCTAATGGGAAAAACCCAGCAAAAGCTTCCTCAATATAGATGCCCCAAAAAGATAAAAGGTAAAACCCAAAAGACTGATCCTCCTTATTCTCTAGCTACAACTCTTTCTCTCTCTCATGTGCTACACAAGTGAGTGTGTGTGTCTCAAATGAGAAGCACCTCACCTCTATTTATATTCTTTCGTTCACTTAATAATTAATTCAGTTATGTAGGCTCGAGTAATCAGTAACCACAACTGGGGTACTAATGAACTGACTTACAATGGATGGGACTTCCTCATGACTCTTATTAGTTATCCCGATTAGAAACACCCGGGTATAAAGAAATACAAGTAATTCTCCTGGTAGGAACATCGGGGACCACAAAAAATACATATAGAATATTCTTCGAAGTTACAATATTTCAACACTCCCCCTTAACGAGAAGGGTATTCTACAACAACATAAACAACAACAACATTAGGAGAGAGAGGAAATCATCAACATCATCAAGGTGACACATCTATAAATCATTGGAAGCTTTTCAACATCATATAGTCTTCATCTTCAATCTTCAACAACAACAACACTTTGACCGCCAACATCATCATCAGTACTTTAGTCTTCATCTACAATCTTTAGCAGCAACAACATTTTGATTGCATGATCATCATCAGCACTTTGACCTTTTGATCAACAACATCATCATCAAGACTTTGACCTTTCGATCAACAACATCATCATCAACACTTTGACCTTTCAATCAACATCATCATCATCATCATATTCTGATCTTTTGATCAACATCATCATCATCATCATATTCTAAACTTTCGATCAGTAACATCATCATCATCACACTCTGATCTTTCGATCAGTAACATCATCATCATCACACTCAGATCTTTTAATCAAGAACATCATCAGCAGCAGCAACAACCTGCAATCCACAGTACGAAGACAAAAGGCTTCGGATCACTTTTGGACTTAGAGTCCAGGGATAATTCAATCCCACCACATTCTCGAAAACTGAAGTCATCGTATTCAATTACGGTATAATCACTCCCTATCACTTTAGGACTAAGTCCAAGGATGATGCAATCCTACCACGTTCTCAAGTACCGAAGTCACCGGATCCGTTCTGACCAAACGTTCAAGGATGATACAATCCTACCATGTTCTCGAGTACCGAAGTCACTGGATTCATTTTGAACTGAAGTTCAAGGATGATACAATTTTACCATGTTCTCTAGTACCGAAGTCACCGGATCCGTTCTGAACCGAAGTTCAAGGATGATACAATCCTACCACATTCTTGAGTACCAAAGTCACCGGATTTGTTTTGAACAAAAGTTCAAGGATGATACAATCCTACCATGTTCTCGAGTACAGAAGTCACCGGATCCGTTCTGAACAAAAGTTCAAGGATGATACAATCCTACCACATTCTTGAGGACCGAAGTCACCTAATCCATTCTGGACATATGTCTCGGGATGATACAATCCCTCTTCATTCTCGAGGACCAAGTCACCAGATCTGTTCTGGACAGATGTCCCGGGATGATACAATCCCTCTTCATTCTCGAGGACCGAAGTCACCGGATCTGTTCTGGACAAATGTCCCAGGATGATACAATCCCACTGCAACATCACTGCTCCCCCTTTCGAGGAAGGTCTTTCTGAACAACACCAATATTGTCTCAATGGTGTTTGAACTTTACTTGAGACAGAGGCTTTTTCAACACATCAGTGTTGAATCATCATCTTGTAACATCGTCATCTAAACCATCATCATCTACATCTTCAGTATGTGAATACTGAACTATCATCATCTGTATCTCCAGTATGTGAATACTGAAAGCATCATTATCTATATCTTCAGTATAGAAATACTGAAAGCATCATCATTTGTATCTTCAATATAGAAATATGGAATCACTATCATCTACATCTACAGTATGTAAATGCTGAAACATCATCTATATCTTCAGTATGGGAATACTGAAACATCATCATCTGTATCTTATCTCGAATGTAGAAATGTCAGATTTCTATGTGCTTCGATGGAGCACTGGGTTCTCTGTCATCTTTATACAACTCTGGTTATCACATAGAATTTCAGCAGTATCCATCTCCAGATCAAAGAGACCCTACATCAGCTTCTGAAGCCATATGGATTCACAACTAAAAAAGCAAGCTGCTATGTATTCCGCTTCCGCCATGTTAAGAGCAATACTGGACTGTTTCCTGCTAAACCATGAAATCATAGCAGACCCTAGACAAAAGCAACCACCTGAAGTGTTTTTCCTATCTAATACACTTCCAGCCCAATCTGCATCTGTATAGCCATACAATCTGTAGTATAGACCAAAGTCTATAGTCCCTTTCAGATATCTCATCACATGTTTTGTAGCTATTAGGTGAACATTTCTAGGTTGAACTAGATAAGGTGTCCACAACAAAATAAATGTCTGGTCTGGTATTTGTTAGATACATCAACAACCCAATAATTTGCCTGTATTGAGTCACATCCACTAACTCTGATGAGTCATCATCTTAACAACTTCAGGTTGGAATCCATGGGTGTGGCCATGGATTTACATTCCAACATATCAAATCTTTTCAAAATTTCCACTGCATAAAAAATAGATCATCCACATATAGTAATAGTATGCCAGGTTCATCTTCTATAACCTTGAAGTAAAGGTTAGGGTCAACTTTACTCTTGGTAAAGCCCAAGCTCGTCAGGAAACTATCTATCCTTCCATACTAAGATCTGGGAGCTTGCTTCAAGCCATACAGGGCCTTCTTCAACTTGCATACGTGAGTCCATCTGTCTTCAACTTCAAATCCTTATGACTATTTGATGGACAACTCTTCCTCAATCATACCATTAAGGAAGGCTTGTCTTTACATCCATTTGGTGTATATCCCACTTCATCATGGAAGCAATTACCATAATAGTTGTGAAGGAAGTGAACCTTGCTTCCTGGAGCAAGTGTCTCTTCAGAATTAATTCCCTCTTTCTGAGAGAAACCTCTAGCCACATTTATTTCCTTACTTCTATCAGCAACATATTTTATCTTGCAAATCCATTTGGAAGATACCACATTCTTGCTTTCTGGTTTGAGTACTATATTCCAAACATCATTCTAGTATTCTTTCATCATAGCATATTCCATGAGTTTGTCTTGTCAGGTCATCAACATATCCTAGTCTTTTGCATTCAACCTTGAAGGTTGGAACCCACTTTACTCTTGGTAAAGTCTTGATCCATCAGGAAGTTGTCCATCATGTTGTACCATGTCGAACTCAAAGGTCTTCTGTAGTCACTCCCCCTGAAGTGGAGCATCATCTTCCCTCTTCATTATGTATAGGTGGTTCTCTACTTGATATATACTTCTAGTGGGTCTAGTCAATAGAGTATGTCATGTCATAGTTTAGTGGGTCTGGTCAATAGAGTATGTCATGTCATAGTCTATTCTTTCTGAGGCAAACCACGAACCTTTCTTTGTATACTGGTTCTTGTAGATCCAACATTCCATCCCCCTTTGAGAAGTAATATCCATAATTCTTATAGCAATGATGTACAACCATAAATTAGGGCCTCACGTATGGGTGCTAACTACAACACTAAAGTAGTATAAGAAACTAGCTCATAAGCCAGGGCCCCATTTATAGGTGTTGGCCTCAATGTTGAAGTAGTCCAAGAGGATTTTCCATAAGGCATGGTCCAATCTACCAATGATCATGGTGACTCTCAACATGGATGGTTGAGTGATCATACTTAACATCTTACCACAGTCATGTGGATCCAAATAGTTAGGACCCTCTATAACAAAACATACTTCGTAGAGCTGTAAATGGGTGGATCTAGAAGGAACACTACCATTATTGAAGAGTCATACTACAAACTAGTAGACATCACCTTCTCATGTATTCCTTCAATGATGGTCTCTTCATTGTATGAAGCAAAGAGAAGCTAGAAGTGGTTATCTTCCCATAAATGACAAATTTTTATATACCATTTTGTGCAAGGCTACTCAAAATAACACCAACCATATAGGTCATTTGTATACTCCCCTTCAATGTTTACTCAGATGTTCATTTCCTCTATTATCTCCTACGCCTATCAATAATGACCATCAATGCATATGCTAGTTTTTCTAGGGTTTAGGGGTAGTGATTTGCAAGGGTCGTAGCCAAGGGAAAATTTAGTGGCAAAATTTATCCCATGGGATATTTTTTGATGTTTTTTCCAAAACAAAATTCACCAATTACCATTTTTTTCTAAAATGATTTGCCCAAATTCCACAAGATAAAAATATTTTACTCTAAACATTGGCAAAAATTTCTAGAAACTATGTAAAATCCTTAAAAATTTGAATATTTTACAAAAACATCACCAAGCATTTTATACTTGGAAATTTAAGAATTAGTAAGATTCACCAATGTCTCTACACTTTAAGAAATTTATGGATACTTAAAATTTTCCTTGGTTGTAACCACTAAATATTGCTTAGGAGTATATTACATAATATACCAAATCAAATCCTTGGAATTCTTTTGTCAAATGAAATTGAACTAGCTGCAACTTAGGAACTCTGACAAAATATATATGCTCTACAATACCCATGGTCATCATTGAAAAGTCCTAACAAATAACATATTTTCAAACTACAATATCTCTTTTGTCCAATTTCTAATTTAAACAATTCTTTTGTTGCATATTTTTGTGAGAGGAAGATAGATTTGTAGTTGGTTTCTAGAAAGTATGTAGAAAAATGCTTAGAAACAGATCTTAGTGTCACAACCATAATAGAAAAATCCCTATAACAACACATTTTCAAAACCATAATAGAAAAATCCCTAAAAAACACATTTTCAAAGTGCCATATCTTCTTTGTTTGACCTCCAATTTGAGTGATTTTTTTAATCCATTTATTTGTGTCCAAATAATCTAGCTCTACAATTAGTTTCTCTAAATTTGGCTAAAAAATATTTAGGAATTGACCTTATTTTTTCAAAATCAAATCTATAAAAAACATTAGGGAAATATTTTTCCTTTTGCCTTGGAAAGTGTTATGGTGCCACTTGTTATGTTCCTTAATAGATTTGAATATGTTTCACAATGCTATATAAAAAATGTTCAATATGTTATTCAATATCAAAACCCTTAAGGTAGGGTAACAACATACAATGATCCTTTTATGGAAGGCCCGACTCCTGTCCATTTTCCATTTTGAGGGAGCAACCTCCCAGTCAACTAAGCTCCAATAAACTAGTATTTCAATACATTACCACATAAAGAGGAATCCATAACCAAATGCTAACTACCTAGTGGGCCTTCTTTAATGAGGTTGCATTAAACTTATTCAATGCTAACTACTTAGTGGGCCTTTATTAATAGTGGCCCTAATCCAGATTATATTAATTGATCGATATACCTTATTACACCCCTAGGTAGGATCTAACCACCTTTAGATCTTGTTATTAATAGCACCATCCTCATCCCATTGTCCTTAGCATGCCCCCATAATTCATTTTAGGAAAGTTCAAATCATAACACGTCAAAAAACACAAAAAATATCCATAATTCAAATCAGAATGACCAAAGAATCTTCATTGTTGGGCACTAGCAAACAAGTGCTTGTGAGTTCGTTCAAAACACCCACCAAAATGTTGGACCACTTAATAACCAACACCTAGGGAATTCTCACAACTAACATGGGGAACACTCAATACTATTTAATCCTAAAATTTTAATCCAACAATAGTGACTACACTACAACTTCCATGATATTATCTATCCATCCATGACACATGATGCTCATGAAAGTAAAAGAAATAGTGACCCATTAACACCAATTAATTGGTGTATCTATGATAACTTGGGTCACCTGGCTACAGAGACCCAAGTTCAAAACCCCCAATGTGAGTGTAGATGAAGCCAGGTGCAAGTCCTAGGTGACTTTGACAACATAGATACACCCCTTAGTGTGCAATGTAGCTAAATAGATCCTATAAATGACATTTCTATAAAAAAAGCACACAATGATAACAAACCACCACACCATAGGACAAGCCAATTTATAGTAGAAAACCCAAAAATTGAGAGAAAAATCCACTCTAAAACAGGTTTTCACTATCTAGTGATATACTACAATACATATCCATATAGCATAACAATCTAATGGGCATCCCAATCCTCAATCATAAATTGTGCATACTAACTTTAACTCAACCCAAGATCATTGTCTAAAATGTTTAACTCATATCCTTAAATACAATTTAGACAAAACCCTAATACTTAATTGTTAAGATTGACTTACCATAAATGTTCCACCCTAATGGCTAAGTTCTAACTAACTTTAACTTTTGAACTTTTGGATTATTAAAGTTAGCTTTACAATAAATGACCATTTACATCAAGACTTAGTCAAAATTAACCAGTAAGTTAACAACCCATGCAACACCAACATATGTTTTAGTCACCTTTAGCAATTGCATAATCATTCCTTGAAATCAATCTTCATTAATAGATGTCCCTATATATCTAATTTAGAATGAAAGCACAAAGTAGTTTCCCCTTAGACTTGCATGGACAATAATTATTCATAACTCTCAAGGTTTTATCCTTAAAAGAGCTACAATAGTTATAGGATAGTTGAAAAGAATAAAAGTTGCACTCCTTTCATTATATTTCAACTTATTACAAGCTACAATCATTGTGATAAGTATGCAATTAAGATTCCAAGCCTTTGTTTTTTCTAGTGTTTGTTTGGATGGTGGATTAAAAATGTGCTTCATTTGTCAATTACTTTATATATATTTTTTGTTTTTTTGTGAGCTTTGAAGTCTTGGCGACATATGGATACAATCTTGTTTCCCATGGATGTCCATTCTTCGACAAGGTACTATGTGATTTTGGAATATTACATGTCTATTACATGCTTTTAAATATATTGGTGTGGTTGTGATTTCATTGAAATGTAATTCAATGGATGTATAAATTTGGATTATGTATATAGGTGGTTGAAAATGTTGACCTATTGTAATGCATAGATGGTTGTCTCAAAAGGGGACTTTTGCCTCCATCTAACCTCTATATGTTTGCATACCTTCATGTATACAAAATTACACAACTATGATGAATCTCAAATTTTCTTTGCAAAATGCCTCAATCTCAAATTTTCTTTGCAAATATGGCCCAAGTTATGTTTTAATAACACTAATGAATCAATTTTAATAAATGGCTGTCCCTATAAACCTAATTTAGATTGAAATCATAATGTAACTACCCCTTAAACTTGCATGGGCAATAACTACCATGAGTATCAAGATTTGACTCGTGAGAGCAACAATAAATATAGGACAAGTAGAAAGGAACAAAGATTGCACTCCCTTTCATTGTATTTAGAATTCATTGTCCATGCATGCAAGCTACAAATAATGTGGTAGGTATGCAATTAAAACGCTTTCTTTTTATTCACTTTTATTTGAATAGTGGATTAAAATTGATTGTTTAATTTTTGTGGGTTTGACATGTTGGTTACATATTCAATGGATGGTTGAATAGTGTATATAGATAGTTAAAAAGTAAAGTTATAATTAATATTATTTGGGTGCAATATAGGTTTGATATATAGGGTTGACAGCTAGGTGTTGTGGATATAACATGACTTTTGCTTTATTAGTCCCACTGGTGACTAGATAGGGGCAATAGGGGCAATGGGCATCTATGTTTTTTTAGTCTTGGAGTATCACCTTAAACTATTTTTGATTGATTAAGAGTTAGTTTTCCTGGTAGATTAATTTGCCAAGATTGAAATTGAACCACCAAGTTATTACAGATAACCATAATTTCTCTACACACAATAATAAATTAAAGTGTTAAAGTCTTAAGATAATAAGCCAATAATCATAAGTATTATAAAAATTTTAATACTTATAAAAAGACAAAAAAAATATGCCTAACAACTTTCTCATTTTTTTTTCCAATATTACTTATATTCCTTGTGAAGATGGCATTATCTAAATTGCAAACTTGCAAATGATATCTCTGATGTCGCACATGTGTGGTTGTATCACTTAATTCTTACATGCAAGTAGATGACCCTTGGGAGAGTGCTCATAACTCGAATATGAGCTCATATTTGTAATATTTACAAAATATATTCTTGTAATCAAACATTTTGTGTGTATTTCTGCATGGTCAAAAGAGTTGAAAGGTTGTGTTTCAATATTATTGGAAGTTGAAGGCTTCTCATATATACCATATATATGTTTTTGTTAATTGATTATTTTTTAAAATAATAATATGAGTTTTAATCTTGCACATGAGAGATATGTGGTTATAAGACTTAATTCTCAATAAAACTATCAAGTACATTCATTTAAGTCACGCTGCACCAATTCAATGTCTGTGAAAGCAAGTTGTAGCCACGTGAGAGTATTAAAGCTATCTGGAACAAACTAAGAAGCATAAGCATATGTTCTGCCTCTGCCAAGAGGAAAATTCTCCCAAACCTGCCCTTGAGTGTCATTTCTTTGCAAGTTCTAGAGTTGCTATAAAAATTGTTTGGAGAGGAGCATCTTTGCATTTTCATGGATTGATAGCCCAAACAGGCTTTTATGACTTGTGAAAGCTTGGGAGATCAGCACTGAGTTACTGACCAATTACAAAGGCTTTCTAGGTTCACATTCACCACTTACAAAGGCAAAAGGATAGGGAGAACCTGGAGGCTCAACTGCATCCTTAAAACAAAACTCTAATTTTTGGTGTGCCTTGTTGTTTTGCGCTCCATTTCTGGACAGTGGAGCGAGGAAGTGAAGGAATTTATGGCACTTTTTTTTTCTTCACCTGGAATAGATGGATTTCTGATATTCAGGAAGAATGAAGGAATCCTCAGTTATATATCAGTTACTTAACATGTTATATGGGGAGATTTGAACCCAGGTAAAAAGTATAACAACATTCCTCCCAACCACTCAATCTACACTCGGTTAAAAAAATGATGGCATTTCATCTCTGGAGACTGGGTAGAGGGAGTGAAGGAAATGTATTGCACTCCATCTCTGAAGACCAGATAGATGGACTGAAGTTTAGGGTGCTGCAATGTGACAGAGGAAACCCCATTCATTTTAGGGTTGTCTTTCTTTCTTTCTTTTTTTTTTCAACCATGGGAATCTATAACTTGTCGAGATTGTCTGGGCAAGGTCCAAGTTCAAATCAAGCGTCTACCACTATAACCCAAGAGTATATTCAACAGCCTGCATGTCAGATATACCAATAACTCGTGACTTAGCAAGGCCCGAGACATTGTGAAGACATACCCATCTGGAATCCCACCTGCCCTTCTAGCCCTATCATAATAGGACAATATCTCATTGAAAACTTGAACCTGAGTGAAGAGAGTGAAATTCACAGCTCTCCACCATGCAGCTACCAACTCATAGACCATTTTAGGGTTGTCTTTGACATTCTTTTAGCCACTATGAAAGAGGGCTTATAGTCTGTTTCACATCCCTACGCAACAGTGGGCTTATCCCCTGTCTCACAATTCTCTTTGATGGTAGGCTAATTCCTTGTTTGACATTGTTCTCTGACAGGAGACTTATCCCGTTGCACATACCTCTGACAATGGACTCATCCCCTGTTTCAGGTTGACCATGGGCTAATCCGTTATTTTACATTGCCCTATGACGGTGGGCTAGTAATTTTTTTTACTATTCTCTCCTATGGTTGGCTCATCGCTCTTGTTTTACATTTCTTATAGTTGGCTCATCGCTCTTCGTTTTACATTTCTCTCTGACAGTGGGCTTATCCCCTGTTTCACATACCTCTCTGATTGTGGACTTATCCCTGTGCACATTTTTCTCTGGCACTGGTCTCATACTCTGTTTCGCATTTCTCTCATAGTAGGCTAAACCCTTCTTTAATATTTTTCTGTCACAGTGAACTTAACCCCTGTTTCACATACCTTTCTGATAGTGGGCTCCTACCTTGGTTTGCATGGTTCTCTGGCAGTAGGCTCTTATTCTGTTTCACATACATCTGGACTTGACTCATATTTTACAATTCTCCCTGACAGCGAGCTAGTCCCTTGTTTTACATCGTCTCTGACTGTGGACTTATTCCCTCTTATTTTACATCGTCTCTGACAGTGGCCTTATCCCCTTGTTTCACATAACTCCTCGATAGTAGGCTTACACCTCGTTTTGCATGACTCTCTGACAGTGAGCTTATTACCTGTTTAACACCCCTCTGCCAGAGGAATTGTTGTCTGTTTCATTTTTCTCCTTGACAATGAGCATATCACATGCTATGCTGGTTCACATGTCTCCTTGACAGTGAGTTTATCCTGTGTTTTACATTCCCCTTCCCTTGCTTACAATGGTCTTATGTGTGCGTTTGACAAACTAATACATAGTTACAAGTTGGCAAAATCTAGAAGAGTACACACATCATTCTTGTTTGCTCAAAATTTGATGTTGACAATGACAGAACAGCTACCTGAAAAAGATGTAACGGCTACCTGCAGCTGTCAAAAATCAGAGTACACAGCAGAAGTATTCACAACAGAATATCGCTAAGAAGCAAACATCATGAAAGCAAAAGCCATAATATGAGAGCTAATCAGGATTCAATTCTGGAATCAACTTTACAATAAACAGAGAAGCTACTCCCTTGCACCCAGCAGCATCCAACCCTTCGTTGTCCATTCCCTATAACTTCGGTACCGATTGTAACAGTGCTACTGCTATTAGAACATAAGTTACATGTAAGAAACAGCAATCACACCATGAACCCAACAGATGGTGGAAAGCCACTTTCTAAGCTGATAAGCATCAGTAGTATCTGGAAAACCCTAGCTCTCATCCCTGGTCATTCTAGAAAACTAGTATGAGCTTTTATGCAGAGATCCCTATCCCTGTGCCTAAACACTGTGTATTAGTCAAAAGGTGTTCCGCAAATAGCCCATGGATTTCGACTTAGATTCCCGCTTTTATAATCCCGGGCCTGGTTCGTTCGATTCCGAGGGCCCCCAGTTTAAAAGATAAGCAATTGATCGACAGTAATTTGTAAGGCAAACTGGTATGCGACAGTGTTGACATTTATGAGATCTAGGTAACACAATTATTGGAAACTTTAGATGCCCAGAAGTAAGATACCTAGTTACAGTTGAAGATACCGTGGGGGAGGACGACGACTACTGCAAAGACGGCGGGCCAATGGGAGCGCTCAGCTCTTTCTCCGTGACGTCCACGTTTTACGGCAGCTTTGTCGTTAGTTACGTGCAGATTTTCCCTGGCTCACCGGGAAAAATGGTGGGCCGGCAATCAACCTGTGGATTATATATATATAGATTTTGGGATAAGTTTAAAGGTTATGATTTTGATATTTGGGTTTATATATTATTTTTAACTAGCAATTGTACCTAGGGGTGCAATAAAAGAACGCCGTGTTGCAAGTTAAGCAAGGAGATGTGGATATATACAACAAGAAAGAGAATTTGAAATGTGGAATCACAAATTGTATCATTATATTATATTATGTGAATAAGCTCATTTAAAGACTTTAAGAAGTCCACTGTAAAATGTTAAGTGGTCGATGTTGGGTTCATTTTTCTAGCTTAGCCAAATAGACCAAGGTGAATGAATACCTCTTACACATGATGGATGGACTTCTGGGTTTGGGTTTCTAAGGTAACTCTCATATGTCCATTTATGTGCATTCTTGTCATTATTTTATCCTTTTTTTATGCTTAGTCT
>LPNX010551761.1:23041-46066 GCA_001517045.1 Pseudotsuga menziesii | reverse complement strand
GGGAAAAACCCAGCAAAAGCTTCCTCAATATAGATGCCCCAAAAAGATAAAAGGTAAAACCCAAAAGACTGATCCTCCTTCTTCTCCAGCTACAACTCTTTCTCTCTCTCTCATGCGCTACACAAGTGAGTGTGTGTGTCTCAAATGAGAAGCACCTCACCTCTATTTATATTCTTTCATTCACTTAATAATTAATTCAGTTATGTAGGCTCGAGTAATCCTAATTTAATATTGAATGCTCAAGTAACCACAACTGGGGTACTAATGAACCGACTTACAATGGAGGGGACTTCCTCATGACTCTTATTAGTTATCCCGATTAGAAACACCCGGGTATAAAAAAATACAAGTAATTCTCCTGGTAGGAACATCGGGGACCACAAAAAATACATATAGAATATTCTTCGAAGTTACAATATTTCAACACTCCCCCTTAACGAGAAGGGTATTCTACAACAACATAAACAACAACAACATTAGGAGAGAGAGGAAATCATCAACATCATCAGGGTGACACATCTATAAATCATTGGAAGCTTTTCAACATCATATAGTCTTCATCTTCAATCTTCAACAACAGCAACACTTTGACCGACAACATCATCATCAGTACTTTAGTCTTCATCTACAATCTTTAGCAGCGACAACATTTTGACTACATGATCATCATCAGCACTTTGACCTTTCGATCAACAACATCATCATCAACACTTTGACCTTTTGATCAGCAACATCATCATCAACACTTTGACCTTTCGATCAGCATCATCATCATCATCATATTCTGATCTTTCGATCATCATCATCATCATATTCTGAACTTTCGATCAGCATCATCATCATACTCTGATATTTCGATTAGTAACATAATCATCATCACACTCTGATCTTTCGATCGGTAACACCATCATCATCACACTCAGATCTTTCGATCAGGAACATCATCATCAGCAGCAACAACCTGCAATCCACAGTATGAAGATAAAAGGATTCGGCTCACTTTTAAACTTAGATTCCAGGGATGATTCAATCCCACCACATTCTCAACAACCGAAGTCACCGTATTCAATTACAGTATAATCACTCCCTATCACTTTAGGACTAAGTCCAAGGATGATGCAATCCTACCACGTTCTCGAGTACTGAAGTCACCGAATCTGTTCTGACCAAATGTTCAAGGATGATACAATCCTACCACGTTCTCGAGTACCAAAGTCATCGGATTCGTTCTGAACCGAAGTTCAAGGATGATACAGTCTTACCACATTCTTTAGTACTGAAGTCACCGGATCCGTTCTGAACCGAAGTTCAAGGATGATACAATCCTACCACATTATTGAGTGCCGAAGTCACCGGATCTGTTCTGAACAAAAGTTCAAGGAGGATACAATCCTACCACGTTCTCGAGTACCGAAGTCACCGGATCCATTCTGAACAAAAGTTCAAGGATGATACAATCCTACCACATTCTTGAGGACCGGAGTCACCTAATCCATTCTGGACATATGTCCCGGGATGATACAATCCCTCTTCATTCTCGAGGACCAAGTCACCGGATCTGTTCTAGACAGATGTCCCGGGATGATACAATCCCTCTTCATTCTTGAGGACCGAAGTCACCGGATCCATTCTGGACAAATGTCCCAGGATGATACAATCCCACTGCAACATCACTGCTCCCCCTTTCGAGGAAGGTCTTTTCGAACAACACCAATCTCGTCTCAATGGTGTTTGAACTTTACTCGAGACAGAGGCTTTGTCAACACATCAGTGTTGAATCATCATCTTGTAACATCATCATCTAAACCATCATCATCTACATCTTCAGTATGTGAACACTGAACTATCATCATTTGTATCTCCTGTATGTGAATACTGAAAGCATCATTATCTATATCTTCAGTATAGAAATACTGAAAGCATCATCATCTGTATCTTCAGTATAGAAATATGGAATCACTATCATCTGCATCTACAGTATGTAAATGCTGAAACATCATCTATATCTTCAGTATGGGAATATTGAAACATCATCATCTGTATCTTATCTCGAATGTAGAAATGCCAGATTTCTATGTGCTTCGATGGAGCACTAGGTTCTCTGTCATCTTTATACAACTCTGGTTATCACATATAATTTCAGCAGTATCCATCTCCAGATCAAAGAGACCCTACATCAGCTTCTGAAGCCATATGGATTCACAACTAACAGAGCAAGCTACTATGTATTCTGCTTCTGCCATGTTAAGAGCAATACTGGACTGTTTCCTACTAAACCATGAAATCACAGCAGACCCTAGACAAAAGCATCCACTTGAAGTGTTTTTCCTGTCTAAGACACTTCCAGCCCAATCTGCATCTGTATAGCCATACAATCTGTAGTATAGACCAAAGTCTATAGTCCCTTTCAGATATCTCATCACATGTTTTGCAGCTATTAGGTGAACATTTCTAGGTTGAACTAGATAAGGTGTCCACAACAAAATAAATGTTTGGTCTGGTATTTGTTAGATACATCAACAACCCAATAATCTGTCTGTATTGAGTCACATCCACTAACTTTGACGAGTCATCATCTTAACAACTTTAAGTTGGAATCCATGGGTGTGGCCATGGATTTACATTCCAATATATCAAATCTTTTCAAAATTTCCACTGCATAAAAAATAGATCATCCACATATAGTAATAGTATGCCAGGTTCATCTTCTATAACCTTGAAGTAAAGGTTAGGGTCAGCTTTACTCTTGGTAAAGCCCAAGCTCGTTAGGAAACTATCTATCCTTCCATACCAAGATCTGGGAGCTTGCTTCAGGCCATACAGGGCCTTCTTCAACTTGCATGCGTGAGTCCGTCTGTCTTCAACTTCAAATCCTTGTGACTATTTGATGTACAACGCTTCCTCAATCATACCATTAAGGAAGGCTTTTCTTTACATCCATCCGGTGTATATCCCACTTCATCATGGAAGCAATTACCATAATAGTTGTGAAGGAATTGAACCTTGCTTCCTGGAGCAAGTGTCTCTTCAGAATTAATTCCCTCTTTCGGAGAGAAACCTCTAGCCACATGTCTTTCCTTACTTCTATCAGCAGCATATTTTATCTTGCAAATCCATTTGGAAGATACCACATTTTTTCTTTCTGGTTTGAGTACTATATCCCAAACATCATTCTAGTATTCTTTCATCATAGCATATTCCATGAGTTCGTCTTGTCAGGTGATCAACATATCCTAGTCTTCTGCATTCAACCTTGAAGGTTGGAACCCGCTTTACTCTTGGTAAAGTCTCGATCCATAAGGAAGTTGTCCATCATGCCGTACCATGTCGAACTCAAAGGTCTTCTATAGTCATTCCCCCTGAAGTGGAGCATCATCTTCCCTCTTCATTATATATAGGTGGTTCTCTACTTGATATATACTTCTAGTGGGTCTGGTCAATAGAGTATGTCATGTCATAGTCTAGTGGGTCTGGTCAATAGAGTATGTCATGTCATAGTCTATTCTTTCTGAGGAAAACCACGAACCTTTCTTTGTACACTTGTTCTTATAGATCCATATGGAAGATACTATGGACTTCCCTTCAGGTCTCAAAACCATATCGTAGACATCATTCCCCATGATCGACTGTTACTCTTTGATCATAACTTCTTTCATATCCGGAAAGGTTAGCATCAATGATGTCACCCAACTGTGTTACACAACTAGAGTGTGTCCAAGGCCTCTGACTTTGGTTTGGAAGTCTCACCATTCTTTTCTTCATATTGAGTTATCTCTTGCACCCATGGTGGTCTTCATCCTTCGAGGTGGATCTACCACTCTCTGAAGCTCTTTCTTCCGTCACGGTGTCTCTGACCCTGGGAGCTTCAGATTCATGTTTATTGGAGTGAATCTTGAATTGTCGTCACTTGTTCTTTAGAACAAGTCTCATCCTTCTTTTCTTGTAGGCGGTTGTACAAGACCTTTACTATAAGTCAAATGCACTAGTTGCATGGTTAGAACCATTTCATAGAACATATGCATAACGATGCATCATTCAATTGTTTAGCCAATACAACATTCATCCATATCTCACAGAAAATTTCTAGATGACATCATTGAGATTGTCACTAATCCAATATGTCAGAAAGCAGGTTTCATTCTAGATAATTAGCAATGGATAGGTGTATAGCACCATGAGCTACTTACCCATCACATGCATACCGTCATTAATGCAAACATTCTATCATGCATAACACATCAACTGAATATAAAACAATATCATGAAATGACAATTGAATACTTATCTTTTATTTGTTTCGTGGGTAGACTCCTTCTTGATCCTTCTGCTTCATCATCTTCTTCATTCATGACACCATCATTTCTTATCCAAATGATAAGATGGATAAGAGGTTCTTCAAGAAGTGAGTTCTTCATCTTCCTCATCGCTTGAGGGATCTTCTTTGAATCATGAGCGCTTGATCTTTAGTGGCTCCCATGTTCTCTTCTCTTATTATGAGTCGAGTTTATTCTTTTGTAAGGCTTTAGCCTCATTTCCCTTTAGAATTGGAACCTCTCCACTTATGTAGGTGTCCAATTCATTTTTCTTCAAGAACCAATAAAATCCAGTTTGAGATGTTCGTCCTGGTTTCGGATTTGGCTGATCCAGGGTTTGTCAGAGAAACCCTAATTTTCAAAACTTGGAATCTTTTAGATCTGATTGGATAGAAAGATGTGCCTCCTGAAGGCGAGCTGAGCAGCATATTCATTTTCCCAAAACTGTGATCGGAATTGCAAAATATTGGATGCCCTAGTTTTCTTCAGTTTCTTCTGTAGAATGCCTGATATTGTTCCTACGGTATCTTAGAAATTGCTACTCCTCTATATCTGAAATTTCATACTAAGGTAGAAGCGCATGTCCTCTTTCCAACACCGTAGGTTAGATCAGAATTGGTTTTACCAATTGGAACTTATGTGCGTTTTCCCAAGGTGTCTCATTTCAAGACTGTTCAAAAGAGCAAACTTGTATAGACTTCCACATGTCACTGTTTTATCTTCGGGGTCTAAAATTATTACCAAAGAAATTAAATTCTGTTCCCTTTCTAGAACATCTTGAGAAATTTCATTTGGACCTTTGTATCCCGAGATATAACAATTCTCCTCAGGTGTCTTGTTTAGGGATGAATCCTAGGAGATGCGGGAACCCTAACTTAGAGGAATCATATCTCCTAGAATATAGCGAATCTGAGTCTGAAACTATGACAGGGTGTACAAAAATAATTTATCTTCGACCTGTGAAATTTTCGACACCTTATCATTCTCCAATCTTGAGATATAGAAAATCTACCAAAACTATCAGTTTTAGTATTTTAGTGTTTTTCAGGCCCGGGGTCAAACTAGGGTTTGAGTTTCCAGGAGTTTCACCCAACCAAAAATATCGACCCAGGTCTCTAAACTTTGATTTTGATGAGAAGAGTATTCCTATTCCAGGCTCACTAAAAATATCCTCTTCTATAAAAAGCCCTAATTTCCCATAGTAAAAACTGACAATGCCTGGAATCAAATTCTGCTTCGACAAAAAGATGCGCCCTTCAATGGAGAGTCATCCTAGCCTTCTTTTGTTGATGGATTGTGGAGAGAGACCCAAAAATTAAGAAGCCCTAGCTTCTATAGTTGCAGAGTGTCTTCTTTTAGGGTGGCTCTGATACCATGTTGAATTTTTAATTGTTATATCATATCTTAAAACATTTAGCATCATAACAGCATAACCATACGCCAAAAGATCACTGAAAGATAGACAAGAACAACCACACAAAAAGAACACAAAGTTTTATCCTGGGAAAACCCTAATGGGAAAAACCAAACAAAAGCTTCCTTAATATAGATGCCCCAAAAAGATAAAAGGTAAAACCCAAAAGATTGATCCTCCTTCCTTTCTAGCTACAGCTCTTTCTCTCTCTCTCATGCACTACACAAGTGAGTGTGTGTGTCTCAATTGAGAAGCACCTCACTTCTATTTATATTATTTCATTCACTCAATAATTATTTCAGTTATGTAGGCTCGAGTAACCACAACTGGGGTACTAATGACCTAACTTGCAATGAAGGGGACTTCTTCATGACTCTTATTAGTTCTCTCGATTAGAAACATGAGGGTATAAATAAATACAAGTGATTCTCCCGGTAGTAACATTGGGGACCAAAAAAAATGCATATAGAATATTCTTCGAAGTTACAATATTTCAACACTACAAACATAAGGGAAAGAAAGCAAAATATTTTGATAGTGAATCTTCTTCTGAAGTTAATGTAAGGTCACATAGGGGAAGGTATAGGTACACAAGTTAAAGTCGTGAAAGCAACTGTAAACCTAGAAGAAGGAAGTATAAACCCTATGAAGAAATTTCTAGGGAATTTGAAATGATAAAGCCTCCCATGTTTAACGGAGAAGTAGAAAAGGGTGAAGAAGTCTAGGCTTAGTTGTCATGAATGAAGAAATATTTCCATATTTATAACTACTCTGACAGACTGAAATCCTGGATGGCTATCGACAACCTAACCGGAAAAGTTGACATATGGTGGTAAGACATAAAAAGAGTAAAAAATCTTAAGGAGAAGTACCTAACCTGGAGAGTCTTTAAAAAGTATCTTAAAAGGAAGTTTTTATTTGAATAGTACTATGAGGAACGAGCTAAAGAATTCTATAAAATAAAATTGAGTTCAATGACAATGAAAGAGTTAAGTAGCAAATTTCTAAGTCTGTTAAGATATGTACCTTATATAATCGATGAAAACCTCAAAATACAAAGATTTTTAAGTTGCCTGCCCACTAGCTTCAAGGATAGAATTGAGTTTGATAACCCCAAAACCCTTGAAGAGGCTATGAGAAAGGTTGATTTCTATTATGAACTGTGTAAAAATATAGAAATTTTACCTAACTGGAAGAATAAGAAGGCAAGTCACTTTGACTAGAAGAGAAAAGGGTTTAGTCTAATAAAAGTTTTGGAAATAATTCTCGGAACTTCTCCAAAAATAATTATCAAGGAACATATTTTAAAAATAAAGCACCAGAAAATACTACAACACCAAAAGGTAGGGATATGCCTAACAATTTTGTTAAAAATAATGAACATAAGGAACCTGTCAAGTGCTGGGAATGTCAAGGATCACATTTTGCCAAGTACTGTCTGAACAGAAAAGGGAACTTCAACAACCTGCATACCATTCAGGAAGAGGAAAAAGTTGGAGATGTGGCAAATGAAATGCCCTGAATAAATGCAGCCTTTGAGAACCGACAGGAAGATTATCCAACTTCCATGGTGGAAGTGCAAGGTATGATACTAAACCAGTATGTTTCCATTTTGGTTGATCCATGTGCTCGTTTAAGTTATGTATCACTTAGCATAGTGGAAAAATTCAATTTATCTTTGAATAAATTTGAAAAGTATTGTCTGGTCCAATTAGCTACCGGAACTAAAAGGAAAGTGGTTAATTATGTTGAAAACTGTAATTTGCTTATGAGTCAGTTAGAAACTCAAGTCAAGTTAAATGTGTTAACATTAGGATCTTATGATGTCTTAATAGGTATGGATTGGTTGGAAAGGCATCAAGTAATTTTAAATTGTTTTTAAAAAAAAATTACTTGTTTAAATGATAAAGGAGAAATGATTACAAACACAGGAATAACTAGGAAAATTTCTATTAGACAAATCTCATCCTTACAGATGAAAATTTTTGTAAGAAAAAGGTTGTAAAGTATTGTTGTGCACATAATCAATAATGAACATTTTGGTAAAGAATTAAGCCATGATTCGATGATATTCCAATCCTACAAGCTTTCTTGGATGTCTTCCCAGAAGAAAATCCAGGATTAACTCCAAAGAGAGATCTGGATTTTACAATCGAATTACTACCAGGAGCGGTACCTAATTCAAAGGCTCCTTATCGAATGAACATCTTGGAACTGAATGAATTAAAATTCCTATTGCAAGAATTAATAGACAAAAACTATGTAAGACCAAGTGTATCCCCTTGGGGAGCACATGTCCTTTTCGTTAAGAAGAAATAATGTACATTATGTCTATGTATAGACTACCGTTAATTGAATAAAATGACAATTAAAAATAGGTATCATCTGCCCCGCATCGATGATTTGTTTGATTAAATACGTGGAGCAACGATATTTTCAAAAATAGATTTGAGATCTGGATATCATCAAGTTGGAATTAAAGATGAAGATATGTTTAAAACTTCTTTCAGAACTAGATACGTGCGCTATGAGTTTGTGGTTATGCATTTTGGGATAACAAACTATCCAGCCACTTTCATGTGCTTAATGAACAGTGTCCGAAGTAAATACTTAGACAAATTTGTAGTCATCTTTATAGATGACATATTAATTTATTCTAAAACCAAAGAAGACCATGACGAGCACTTGTAGATAATACTAAAAGTGTTAAGAAAACATAAACTGTATGATAAGTTCAGTAAATGCGAATTTTATAAAGATAAAAGACAATATCTAGGGCACGTGATATCCGAAGAAGGAATATCTATAGACCATGATAAGATAAAAGCAATAATTGATTGGCATGTTCCCAAGGACATAACTGATGTACGATCATTTATGGGAATAACATGTTATTACAGAAAATTTATAGAAGGATTTTCAAAAATCGCAAATCCTATAACATCGTTACAGAAAAAGGGCAAGAGATTTGTCTGGGATAAAAAATGCGAAGAAAGTTTTAATAAATTAAAAGGATTATTAACCATTGCACCCATTCTAAAAATAGAAGATCCAGACAAATATTTCGTCGTATACACTGATGCATGCAATAAAGGTTTGGGTGGAGTACTGACACAAGAAGGTCACGTAATTGCGTATGAATCAAGAAAGTTAAAAACACACGAAAAGAATTACACAACTTATGAATTAGAGCTGGCTGCCATAATCCATGCTTTAAAGATGTGGAGTCATCATCTAATAGGTAAAAGGTTTTTACTAATGTTTGATAACATAAGCTTAAAATATTTGTTTGATCAACAAAATCTTAACGCAAGGGAAGCTAGATGGTTAGCTTTCCTTAGAGAATATGATTTTGAAATCAAACACATTAAAGGAAAGGAAAATAAAGTGGTTGATGCCTTAAACATAAATGCAATAACAAGTTTTATAGCTGCCATTGGCAGTTATAAAACCGATTTATAGGATAAATTGGAAGAAGGAATAAAATGGGACACAAAATACCAAAATTTAAGAGAAAAAGTAACTCATAATGTATATGAAAATGTAAATACATATTACATTTTAAATGAAAAAGGTCTAATGCTGTATAAAAATAGATTTTATGTGCCTAACATACCGAAAATTAAACTGTTTATTTTGAATGAAGTACACAAAAGTCCTTATTCCGAACATCCGGGGTATCAAAAGATGATAACAATGTTGAGAAAATAGTATTTTTGGCCTAATATGAAAAATGAAGTTGCTGAATTTTTAGCTAGGTGTATAGAATGCCAGCAAGTTAAAACTGAACATCAACACCCAGCAGGTCTTTTACAACCACTACCAATTCCAAATTGGAAATGGGAAGTCATTGGTCTTAATTTTATAACTGGGTTCCCTCAAAATCAGAAACAAAATTATTCAATAATGGTAGTTGTGGACAAACTAAGTAAAGCAACTCACTTTATACCTGTTAAAACAACCCATAAAGCTACTAACATTGCTGACATCCTTATGAAGGAAATCTTTCGATTGCATGGAATTCCAAAGGTAATATTTTTTTACAAAGCTCCTAAATTTACTAGTAATTTTTGGAAATCTTTATTTAAGGAACTAGATACTAAATTGAATTTCAGTACTGCTTATCATCCGCAAATGGATGGACAAACAGAAAGATTCAATCAAGCACTAGAATATATGTTACGAATGTATGTTAGAGATTATCCCAAGAAATGGGAAGATTATTTGCACTTAGTTGAATTTGTGTATAATAATCATTATAAAGTTTCAACAAAGCTTAGTCCTTTTGAAATATTATATGGTAGAAATTGTAACACTCTTATTACATGGAGTAATCCAGTTGATAGGTTGATGTTAGGACCTGACGTGTTAACAGAACTAGAACTAACAGTGAAACATGTACAAATCAATTTGAAAACTGCTCAGGACAGACAAAAGAGTCATGTCAACCTAAAAATAACTCCGAAAAAATTCCGAGTTGGTGAGCATGTATTTGTTAAGGTAAACCCCAAAAAGAGCTCCTTTAAATTAGGGAGTTGTGTGAAATTAGCACCTAGGTATTGTGGATCGTTCGTACACAATGCTACTCATGTGATCAACTAGAATGTGATTCAGGTAGAACACGAAGGAGATTTTCAGGTGGAACTGGACTCTATTCTCAATAAGAGGGAAATATTTCTCCTGAATCGCACCATTGGACAGATAAACTTATTGTAAATTTTTATGACCAATTTGATCAAGGATGACTGTAATTGAAGAATTATTTATTTTAATAATTAAAAAGAAGAGACACCTATCCAAGGGAGACTATTAAATGAGTGTTCACTAACCCACTAGGAGGAATGAGCAGTTGTAGAAGGCTGGTTGACAAGTGGAAGCACTAACATTTCACTTTTAGTTTGTTGCAATAACCATAATCCCTAAAATTGTGGTCATATTCCCTGAGAAGGGGAACTAAGCTAGTGGCTCATTTAATTCCAAAACTCATCCAAAGACCTAGACAATCTTATAAATACCATCAAATTGAGTAGGAGTCTCACTACTCATTATTGTTTAAGGGAATGTCCCTTGTGATTGTTGCAAACTGAAAAATTCAGACACATAAGGAATTTGATGAGGGGATAGCTAAAGTGAAATTGTTGAGTTAAGTATGCTACTGAATGCTAAGTGGTATCAAGTTACTGTGTGGAATATTATCCAATGATCTTTGTCCTAGTGGTTCAGTGAACAAGCTCGGGGGTCCTAAGCAAGTTATCTTGTATGCTTCAGGAGAAGGTTGGGTGGAACAGTCTCATTTGGGTGTTTGTCCCCTTCTGCATATTATCTAGGTTCTAACTATTATTTAATTTTAAGTCTGTACTTTTATTTGGAAATATGCTTAGTATCTGTAAGTTGGATGATTGGTTATGTTATGAATTTTAATTTTGAAAGCTATTTGAAAGATCTCCAGTCTATTCAAAGTTAAGGTTTAAATTTACTGTTCTGGTTATGTTGTTAAGAACATCTTTTAATGGATGTTTTCCTTCTCTCCTGTATTTTGAGTATATTACTTCTACTATATTTATCTCAATTTATCTTATTACTATTATCCATAGTAAATGTTGTTAGTCTAGGTATTAAAAGAAAACAACACCGTTATTCAGAAAATGCTAGGAAACTATGATAGAGTTATTATAAATAATAAAGTATCTACTAAATAACCTTAATAAGGTTGAATACTTAGAGAATTTCATAATCCATTTACATATATATCTTGTTAATAACCATTATATTCCCGATTTAAAAACACAGAGTGAATCTATACACATAATGTATAAATCATAAGTCTTATCAAAATTATCATATTATTTCTTTACACTAAAGTATATTATCAAAGCCCTAGATGTAGTAGGATAATCAAAACTTAAAAATTAAAGTAATGATTGAGCTAGGTCTACATATCATTTACAAGTAATGGTTTCTTCCACATAATTATTTATGAAGGCGACATGGCCAGTCTCTTGTAAAACATTAATGCTAAATACCAAATCAAAATTATCGACAGGCCGCAGCACTAGTTACAGGTTGTAGGCTGTAGGCACTAGTTACGGCCTCTCTCCAAGAACAAAAAGAAGCTAAGTAAAAACCTCAAAAGGCTCGTATCGACTTTCACCTTTACAACAAGCTACAAAAGTACAAATTAACAAACATGACTTTACTTAGCAGAAAACCCTAGCAGACTATTTTTAAAAAAGATACATAAACCCTTTCATAAATAAATACAAAACAATGATATATGTTCCAGAGGCTCTACGACCTTCTCATAAACCAAATATGGTAGGGTAAAGGCCTCCTGACCACATCATATTTTCTTTAAATAAAAACTGTATAATTTAAGATAATATTCAAGTTTATAAATGTAAAACCCTCATGGGTCTTTTTAAAACTATAAAAACAATTGCTTGAATTAAATAACAATAAGTATCATTGATAATGGCTTACAACCCTTTTTCTCAAACAAGCACAATAGTATAGGACCGATGGCCACATTTTATATGAACTTATACAAACTGTGAAAAACGCCAAACATAAATGATAATCAAGATAAAGAACATCTATTGTAAAAATTGTACAGAGTGGAAATGCTTTCAATAAATAAAAATGAAAGTATAGTATTGCTAGAATAACCATGGCGTTGTATAAATCCCTCACAAGTTCTTGCAAAAACCTTTACATTATCAAAATGACATAGTTACATCGTAAAACGTAAATGGTGGATGTGGCATAGTCTATACGAATCCACAGTCAAAGGGTTATCCCTTTCAGTTCAAATACAAACACCCTCATGACTACTAAGACAACATTATCACCTTCATGCATTAAAATGCAGAGAGGGAGTCCTAGAGTGTCATAGAAAACATAGAGTAAGACACGGTCTCAGAACTAAGGGAAGGCAAGATTCAGGTCTCACCCAAAACAAATCCTTGTTTTCCTTTGTGAAATATTTATATAGTTGCTCCGGGAATGGACTCTTGCACGAGAATATTATGGTGGTTAAATACTGAAAAGATCAAAATTATTACTGACAGAAGGAAAAGAATTAATAAAATGAAGTATATTACCTTCTGAAGGTTGGCCTCGGAATCAAGAATACCATATTCAAGGTTAACCCTTTGTGGAACAAAGCCGCGTAAAACAATACCAGGTTGCAGAGGAGAAGGAGGAAGGTTGAGTAATGAGCACCTCGTCTCCTCCACCATGGAACCACCACTGATATTGGAAACCACGGATACAGAAAAACTAGAAGAGCTCCATAGAGAGAAAACTAGCAGAGGCGAAACTTCTAGGACAAGTCCTCATGTTTTACTAAATTCCATTAAACCCTCAAGGTTTTTCCAAAAGTTTATTGGTCGCCAGATGGTGTAGTAAAGTCCTCCACATGGATTGCGTGTGGAATCAATCAAATCCTAGCTTGAACACATCACTTCGATAGTGTTCAAGTCAAACCTTCGTTGACGGCGAGAGCCTTTTTGCGCTTTTGTAAGTTCCATGCATTAACGTTTTGTTTTGAACCATAGCATAACATATTTTTATGAGAGTTTAGGCACCTTCAATATAATTGCAAGTTAATAATATCATGGTAAATTTTTGCTTATGATATAGCATAGAATGTATTTGATATGGCCTCTTGATTAGAAAGTTTTATGTATCACAGTCTAAGACTTTGTCTTTGCAGCTAGGAAGCTTAAAGCTAAACCACTTTCACCTGCATAAAAGAAGTGAGATTTTCTACATTAGCCATAGAGGCTAAATAAGACCTGAGACTTATTTTCCCTAGTTGATAGGTAGGGTCAAGGTTTAATGACAAAACCAACTTTTACAACGAAGTTTAAATGGAAAATAAAAATATAAGAAGTTTACGATACTGTATTAGGAATTCCTCTAACACATCAAAGGAGTGTCGTAACATGAGATCTTGTGGAAAATAGTAGACAAAGTCATAAGCATCTAGCAATCTAGTAACATCACTCCATTTCATTGTCGCCATCGATAAAAGCGTAAAGTAATCTTTTATATCATAGAGTTATATTCCTAGGTTACCATTTACTTTAGTAAATAATTTTTTTATTTTGGTAAAATGGGAGATGTTTGTTATCAGCCCAAATGGCATTTCTCTGTCCGAGTGTCGACATTCTTTATGTTGGTACACAAAAGGACAAATTAGGATTGAATTTACCAAAAAAATATAGATGGGCATGACCTGGGATGCATTACCCTCAAACCAGCTTTATATATATATTTTCTAAGTGTTGAGTTGCGTACGCGACTATCTACTTTGCAAATCGCGTACCATACATGAGTATTTGCATTGCAACCTGCGTACACTTGCATACGCAAGTTTCCTTCGAGCAACTCGCATTTCATACATGGCTTGCCTATATTAATAGTCGCGTACACCTTGTTTCGACTTTAAAAAATATAAAACAAGATTAGTTAAGATTAGTTGTGTCCTAATCCATAACTATTCCAACTATCTCAACCATCCCAACCTTCGAAACTAGTCTATTTCCCAAGGTATAAATAGAGGCCTTGGGGTGGGGACTAATCAATGAATTTTGGAGAACAAAGTTATGCTGGTGGTATATCTTCAGAATCTTGGAGCAATAGAACTCAGAGTCCTTTGGTTGCAGAGGATTCCTTGTCTCAAAAGCTGGGTTGTACTCTTATCTCATTCATCGATTGTTAATAAAGAGAATTCTTCTTCTAAATCTTGTGTTGAATCTATTTCATGTATTTTGGTTAATGAATATATTTGATTATATGTTTGATATATTGTTCATCTAACCTCTGATATATATATGCATGAGATATTACTTGAAGGATTTACTCTTTACAGGTGAAGAGGTGCATCCCTGGAAGCTTTAGAGAGAAGAGGAGGGGGAGAAGATCAAGCTTGGATCAACCGTCGGTAATTGGATAAGTCAATACTTTCTTCCTATTCCCTTTCCATTCTATGGTAAAGCTGATTGTCTGCAAGTTAGTAGTAAGTTGGTAACCCCAGACCCTAGGTTACAAGGGTGCTTTATCCTAAACAACAGAACTGTCGAGTCCACTAGGGAGTCCAACCTATTGTGGGTTAGTCCTGTAGATACTTTCCCATGCTTTGCTCCAATTCTATGTGTGGTTGTCTATCTTGCTTTTGATTTGCAATAGTGTGTCCAGAGACCTTTATTATTTTTTCTTTTATGAAACTTTTTTTTTTGCGTACGCGGGTTGCTGTGCTACAGAGTCGCGTATAGCAACTTGTATATGTGGGTTACTCTATAAGATAGTCGCGTACACTACGCGAGTTTCTCTATAAGACAGTCGCGTATGTCCTGTAGCAGCACGGAATTTTAAGGAGGGTTGCTTGTCCCTGTCTTGTTTGGATTTTTGTCTACTTGAAGGTCTTCTATTGCTGGCATCTTCCTGTAATTTTGAAAGTCCTGTACACCATGCTTTGTGCTTTTTATTAAGCCTTTGATTTTTATTGTTTGAATCTTCTTTCACTTAGAAATTTGAGGTAGGTTCTCCTGTTTGGGTGATAGGTCCAGTGCTGTGTATCTGAGTCAGTGATCAGGATTTTGGATACCTTGTACTCTGTACTGCTTTCGAGTAGTATCAATTTGTCACTTGTCCTTTAGTGATTTCAGTGGATTTTATTCATCGATTCTTCCCAAGTTAGGTGTTTACCAAGTCTCCTCCTTAAGTGGTTGACTTTGGTTCTTGCAAGTCTGCTATACTTCATATTGCTTTCTTTATGGTCTGATTATTCAAACATACTCAAAAAAAATTTGCATTTAGGTGCACGATAATTTTTGAAGAATTTGGAAAGTGAAGAAAAACATTTGATAATTTTGCATTTAATTGCATATAGTAGTTTTATTTTCAGTATTTTCGAATAAAATTTCAAAAATTATAAAAACAAGTCTTAGTATTCACATACTTAGTTGTAATCTCCTTAGCTCATATTTACAAAAAAGAAAAGAAGCTTGATTTAAGTAGTTGTAATTTGTTTTGGAATTAATTTTATATACCTTTTTTACTTTTCTTATCAAGTCTATAATATCACAGTCATTCAAGCCACTTACCCTCTGACTAAGAACAACCCTTAAAATGAACGATATAATTTAAAATTTATTAGTAGGTTTTGTTTTATAGGGTCATACACCTACTAGCTTAGGCTAGACTTGTGGGATAGGAAGCGTAAACTCTCCACAAGTGTTTAAATTCAGACGTGGTTGGCCAATCGATAGGTAAATCTTTTTCTATGTTGGTAGTATCTAGGAAGCTCCTCTTAAACGGGAGTTAAGCACGAGGCTGCGTGTAGGCTTAGACTGAGGAGATAACCCTCTGATTCCTTGTCAAAACGTAGACTAGGGTTTTTGCGCATCTGGAGATTTTGTCCTAGACAACATTTCAGGCTTTACTACCCTGCCCATGCGTATGAACCAGGCTTGCGACTGTCCCCCCAGACTATTGATATAGTTAAGGTAGCCTTTAGTCTCTTTGACATCTAGGGTTTATACACATGTAAACTGGAAGGCTATTTCTGGTTGACCTTGGATGGGCTTGGAAGGTAACCCTTGTTGAAAGTGTAGGAGGGCGGTGGGTGATTCCTCCACCTGTGCCTAAGAACCTCTTCAAGGACTCCAAGAAACTGTCTCTCAGCTTTCTTCGGGAAAGCATATCTTGTACCCCTTGTGATTGTTGAGACTTTAAGAAATTTTGTAGTGATTGCTCTATGGTTTTTCTATGTTTAGCCAACCTTAGGGTGTGAAGAGTCAAATTTACAATGATGGAGGACCAATCTCTCAGAAGGTCATGAAGGTTACAAAACCTTTCTCCGTTTATTACATTGGAACCTCCACCTCCCCCTCAAAGGCGGATATTAGACACGGACGATTCTTTCGAACCGATAGGAGTTATTGAAGTTTCGGGTGAACCTAAACTTAGGACGAACTAGTTTGATTTAACTACAGTAGAGATAGAAGAATTGCAGGCTGACGAGTTTGCAAGGAGCTTTAACTCACCTCTAACTAACCTAAACGATTTTGTGATCATCCAGGTTCATCCTTTCAATTCACCCGTGATTGGTGTCCCTCTGGGAAGACTAGTTTCTATTGTAGGAGAAAGTTCTTCTACATCCACCATAGACACTCCTGTTGAAGGGGTGCCATCTCCCCCGGTTGGTTCCCTTAGAAGAAGTATACCTACTACACCTTTAACTCCAGCTAGCCGGGTGGTTCAACCACCAGCTTCCACAAATTTAGCAGGCACTTCTGGTGGAGTGGTCACTGGGATTCCTAGCGTACCTTCTGCTTCTACTTCCTTCGCACACACTGCTCAGAGTGGTCCTATAGGATCCTCGTCATTTGTTCATGGTTTTCCTTGGAATGGGGGGCACATTCCCCCATTCACTCCATATGTAGGTCCAACACCTACATATGTAGGGGTGCAGTTCAGAAACCCTAGTCCTTATGGTCAAGGTTTTCAAACACCGGTTTCAGCTCCTTTCATGAGCTCTCCTTTCTCGCTTTTTAGCGGAGGGATACATGCTCCTGTGTTCCAAACCCCAGTTTCAACTAGGGCAGCTCGAACCCCATACACTGCACCGCACATGAACAATCCACTGTCTTATGGGTGGAATCCTTTCCAAAGCGGCCCAACCACTTCGCAACCGGTAGTAGGGGGAAACCCTGCCTTCACATCTGGGAACATGGGGGCAAGTCCCTCTAATCCCCAAGCTGGTACTTTTCATGCTCCGGTTAGACCCAATCTCCCTTTCTTGGAAACTTTAAACTTTCCAGACTTGTCGAAGCTAATGAATGACCCGGTGAGACATAACTCCTCCTGGCCACCCGTTCCTAACAAGCAGCCCTCGGATATCCCAAAATTTGAAGGCAAAGTTGGTGATGACCCAGGAGCTCACATCACCACTTTCCACTTGTGGTGCTCTTCCAACTCACTAAACGATGACACCATTCAGTTGAGATTGTACCAAAGAACTCTGACTAGTACCGCAACAAAATGGTACATTGAACTGCATTTTGCTACGTTTGATAGTTTTTGGGACTTGGCTAATGTATTCCTTAATCACTTCCAACTTCATGTCTGGTATGATGCTGGGACAGACTTGTTGTCTACCTTTCGGTAGGACAAGGCCACTCATATTTCGGATCACATCCAAGAGTGGAGAAGACGGAAGAGCCTTATTAAGGCCACTATTCCTCTCGAGTTTTTACTAGAATGGTTCCTTAAATCCCTATTGCCATATATTTCTAAGGATGTATCTACTGCAGGAGTGACCAACGAGGAAGAGGCTATCCTCAGGGCCTAGCATCTAGATTTGATATATTCTCAGTCTGGGATTTTATGTGAAATCATCCCTGATGCACCGAGGCCAATGCATAATGTGGAGAAACCTAAGCATGGACCCCATGCCGATGGTGTGGTTGGTTCTGTGAAATCCCCCATTGTAGAGTCTTTGGCTAACAACTCCATGAGTTGTCTGTCAAACATTCTACATCGGAGGCAGCAAAGGCTGCCCCCTCACCCCAAAATGCAAATGTTTTTGCACAATCCTCTCAAAAGGGAAATTAGCAGCTCGGTGGGAAAAAGAAGAAAGGAAAGAAAGGTGAGGGAAACCAAAACAAGCCAAAACCCACAAACAATGTTGATGGGGGAAAAAGAGAAAAGAAGAAGGTGAAATTCCCTTGTAAGTTTTTCCAGGAGGATCACCTGACCCATCAATGTCCCCTTATTGACCAAGCTCAGAAGCTGCTAAAAGGACAACAATCGACTATCCTGAAGGATCCTTTTCCCCAAAAAGGACATAATTCTGCTTCAGCTTCAAATGTAGCAGGGGGCACTCCAAATGCTCCTGACCCAAATTATATCAACATGGTTCGATCCCAGACTTTACTCCAGACTAGGAACAAGAACTGTGAGACAAAGGCTCCAGAGAAGGGTAAGTCTACAGGTGAAACTTCCAACCCTCTCACGATTGAAAAACCTGGTGAACCTATGCCCAAGATATCGAAAGGTGTCTTCAAGAAAACCTTGCACAATCCCAATGCTAGGGCTGCAACCAACTACTCTGTAGTTGAAGATTTAGCCCAGACCCCTTGTGCAATGTCGGCTTTAGAGGTGTTACAGAGTTGTCTCGCTTAGCGAGATGCACTCTTAGAAGCCTTAGGTAGTATGGATTCATCGAGCCTCATGGCGAAGTTTAATTTGTCCAATGTCAAAATTCGCCTACCTTATCATGTGGCCTTATCGATAGATGTTATCCATGGAGGAAAAACCATTAGAAGGGCAGTTGTCGATGAGGGCACTTCCACATCTATCATGTCTGTGTCTTGCTGGAAATCTCTTAGATCTCCAGAGCCAGTTCCATCGAACACCCTACTTACTACTTTTGACGGAAGGTCATTTCATCCACATGGTATCCTATTGGATTTCGAAATAAAGTTGGCAGGGAAGGAAGTGTCTATTGAGGTAGAGGTGATTGATGCACCTTTGGATTATAACTTTCTCCTGGGGAAAACTTGGACTTATGCCATGTCCGCTATTGCATCGGTCGTACTTCGGGTAGTAGTGTTTTCGCACGAAAGGAAGTTGGTTACTGTAGACCAACTCAATTTTACTCGAAAGGGCCGCATGGAAAATAACAAGTCCACCGTGCCATTGGTTGATCAGGTTAAACATGCTTCAGAGAGCTTAGGGGATGGAATATATGCATAATTGATGGGCACATTAGATTTTCCAGCTCCGATTAATTATTTAGGTTCTATTAGTGTAGGGAAGTCTATTGAAATGGTTGTCGATAGAACAGATCCTTGGGTTCTTCCTTCCTGCCATGAACTTGAAGTGCCTTTATCGGCAGCGGAAGTAGCTTATCAAGCTATTGTTCATATCATTGTTGATCCCATTTCGGTCCCCCTCACAGTCTTAGAGGAGCCGAGAGAAGCCTATATGCCTGCTTGTGCAGAGATCTCTTTGCATACTAGAGATTTATTAGATATGGTTTTGCCTTCTGATGAAGCCATTCTGGAAGCTATGTGCAGGCAAGATAAGATCTGTGAAGATCTTCACCATTGATCCTATTTTGTTCCAGAGTTAAGCAGGATTGAGAACCACGAGTTCCATATGAGATTGGAAGGTTATGTTGATACACCTATTAATCCCTTACCCAGGGAAGTAATCTTTGCTGAGGGGAATATGGAAAAAAATTTGCTACTATTCCTATCAACATCTCTACAAACCCAAACATTGTGGAAAATGTACACATCGGTGCAAACTGATCTCCAGAGGAGATTGCGATCTATACAACCTTGTTTAAGGAATTTCGCGACGTGTTTTCTTGGTCATATGAGGAGATGTCAGGAATAGACCCATCAGTAGTCGAGCATGAAATCCAAACATATCTTGATGCCAAACCCGTTCGACAAAAACTTAGACCTGTCAATCCGCATAAAGCGACAGCTGTTAAGGCTGAAGTTGAAAAACTGTTGAAAGCTAGTTTCATTTATCCGATAGCTTTGACAAAATGGGAATCCAACCCCATTCATGTCGACAAAAAGCAAGGGACAATACGCGTTTGTACTGAATTTTGCGATCTAAACAAAGCCTGTCCTGAGGATAACTACCCCACACCATTCATAGATCAAATCATTGATTCCTGTGCAGGGAGTGAAGTCTTTTAGTTTATGGATGGTTTCTCCGGGTATAATTAAATTCAAATTAAACCGTAAGACCACCATAAAACAGCTTTCATCTGTCCTTGGGGTACATTTGTGTACAAGAAAATCCCTTTTGGATTGAAAAATGCAGGGGCTACCTTTCAGCGGGCAATGAATTTTGTCTTTCATGACATTAAATCTATTATCGAACCCTACCTTGATGATCTTCCAGCACATTCTCGTAAGAGGATCAATCACCCATATCACTTGCGTTTAATCTTTGAACGATCCAGATACTACAAAATTTGCTTGAATCCCCACAAGTGCATTTTTTTGTGTCGAGTCAAGGAGACTGCTCAGATTCATTGTTTCCAACAAAGGTATTCAGGTGGATCCTTTGAAAGTTGAGCCCATAGTAAATCTTCTTCCTCCTCGTTCCATCAGGGAGCTTCAAAGCCTACAAGGGAAGTCCAACTTCCTTCGACATTTTATCGTAAATTATGGCAAGATCACTAAATGTTTCATGCACCTGTTGAAGCAGGACACCCCATTTGTATGGGATGAAATTGCATAACTTGCATTCGAGGCATTAAAGAAATCTTTGTTGTCGACACCATTACTGCGCCCGCCATATTACTCTCGTGATTTTATATTGTATCTGGACGCATCCGAGTCGACCATAGGGGTAGTACTAGTCCAGGAGGATGATAAGCTCCAAGAGCATGTCGTCTACTATCTTAGTCATGATTTAGCTGGCCCTGAACTTAGGTATTCCCACATCGAGAAGTTGGCATTAGCAGCTGTGTAGTCTGTTCAGAGGTTGTGTCACTACATCTTACTGAGGACCACGACGGTAGTGGTGGATGTTAATCATTTCCAATATGTTTTGTCCTAACGAATAGTTGGAGGCAAATTCAACAAATGGGTAGTCATTCTTCAGGAGTTTGACTTAGCTTTCCAATCAACCAAATCCAAAAAATCCTTAGTTTTTGTTGAGCTCATCGCAGAATTTTTGGTTGAGGAAGATGTAGCCATTGACGAAGACTCATTCCCAGATGAGCACATCTTTTTTATTTCCACCTCTGACCCTTGGTACAGAGATATACTTGTCTATCTCCAGACTCTGAAGTACCTTGCAGCCTTCTCGCGGGAAGAACAGCGCAAACTACGCTTACATGCAAAAAACTACCTCATTATTGGAGATACTTTATATCGTAGGGGGGTAGATTTTGTTTTGCGTCGATGTCTTACCCATGAAGAAGCAGAGACTGTGAAGCGAATAATTATTCGCTTACACAAATAATATTACCAAAAGACTTGGAATATTAAATAAGCCATAATAATATATAAATTGATGCTAGAATAGATATGATTCATTTACAATGGTCAGACTTATATATGTCCATTCGTGACTTTCCAACCTACAGTCATGACTCTTTGATAATTATTAATTATTAATTAATAATCATCTATTAATATTATTTTTAATATTTATATATTTTATGTTCGTTACATTGCCTCCCCCTTAAGGGAATCTTTGTCCTCAAAGATGTATTTGACATTAATGTCTGATTTATTTTAATTTATCATCTTAGAATTCTTTCCATTTTGTATTTGCGACATTTGAGGAGATGAGCCGATACGAATTACGGATTCCCCAGGAGAATTGTCGCATCGTATCTGCTGTGGTTCATCCCAGATCTATTTTTATCGGAGCTCTGAGATATTTTTGTGGGACAATTCATCTCAATTGTTGCTTGGTATGTCGATATTTTCGCATGTCCACATAAGTCTTCTGTGAATGTTCATTTTGACCTTGTCGTTGGTCAAAATGACGATTATAATTAGGATGTCTGTAAGGTGTCGGTGTTGTTTGTTCTTCTTTCTTTTGGATTGCGACGAAGACTTTCTTCACTTCCTCGATTTGTGCTTCTTGGTTATCTAGTAGATTGTTACGATTCTGAATCTTTTTGATTCCTTTCTCTTGCAACTTTTTTTCAATTTCTAGCTCCTTGATTTGGTTATGTAGTTCTTGATTACTATTATTTAAACACTGGTTTTCTTCTTGTTTTTCTAGTAATTTTCCTTTGAGGTCTTCATCGGATTGTTTCCTCTTGCTGTTGTTTTTCAATTTTTTGATTTTTGTAATCAGGGTTTTGTTGTGATTTCTTAATCTGAAAATTTCTTCAGAATTGTTGGATATTATTTTACTACTCTTTGCGATCTCTAGCTTGTGTTCTTTTTTAGAGTCGTTATTTTGTTGTTGAAGAACTTTTATCTGTTGTCGATACTGGTCGACCACTGATTCTTGATCTGTTAATTTCTGTCGTATGTGCATCAGTTCTTCATCCTTGTTGTTAACGATTTTGTTCAAGCGTATGGTTTCTACTTCGTAATCACTTATTTCTTTCTTTATATCTTGATTTGTTAGTCTCTGATTGAAATCACTTTCGTCTTTTAATTTCTTAATTTGGGCCGACAATTTTTCTATATGATTGTTTTGGTCGGAAATTATTTGTTCCTTGTGCTCTTTTTGAATCTTATGTAATTTAATCAACATTTCTGATTTCATATTTATGTCCCATAATTCTTCATT
>LPNX010551761.1:0-22166 GCA_001517045.1 Pseudotsuga menziesii | reverse complement strand
TTAAATAAGCCATAATAATATATAAATTGATGCTAGAATAGATATGATTCATTTACAATGGTCAGACTTATATATGTCCATTCGTGACTTTCCAACCTACAATCATGATTCTTTGATAATTATTAATTATTAATTAATAATCATCTATTAATATTATTTTTAATATTTATATATTTTATGTTCGTTACAACCACTTGAAGCAAATAATGACTTCTAAACCCACATGATTCGCATTTTAACCCACAATGATTACTCAGTTGAATAATCAACCAATGGTAAATAATTTCATATTGAAAATATTAAAAATATTAAAGATGAATGATGATAAAAGATTACAAAGTGAGTGCCATATATATATTAATTGTAAAGGCACTTTGGATACCATCCATGAAAGAATGCGTCATTTTAGAATAGTTTATTAATAATCATTTATTAATTATTAATTATTAATATCAATATATATTAATATTAATAATTAATATATATATATAGATATTGTTTGTTTGTTTGTTGTTATTAAGTTTGTTACATTGCCTTCCGGTTCATGATGCTTTGTCCTCAAAGCATATTTTATAAAACTAGTTTATAATTTAAATATTGTAAGTGAAACGATGGGTTCTTTCGTAAAACCATGCGCTGTTTCACTTTTTTTTTTAACTTTTCTCCTTTTATTTCTTTGTTGATAATTTTTTTATTTTTTTATTTTTTATTCTTCACTTTTCCCTCTCGTTTCACTTTTCACTCTCGTTCTTGCTTCTTATTTGGACTAGAATTAATACTTCTTCAATGAAATTCAAAGGCCAAAGGCTAATTTTTGGTCAAAAACCAATTTTTACCAGAGAAACTTTGAATATGGATGGCTAAAAGCCATTGTGAGGTCAAAGACCTAAATTCAAGGAACCTTTGAACATGTTTTTTAACTTTTCTTTTTAAATTATGTTTTTAAACATTTCCCCTTTTATTTCTTTTTGTTGATAATTTTTTTTTTTTTTTTAAATTATTCTTCATATATATTTTTTTTTATTCTTCATTCTTTCCTCTCGTTCTTGCTTCATATTTGGAGTGGAATTAATACTTCTTCAGTGAAATCCAAATGGCCAAAGGCCAATTTTTGTTCAAAAACCAATTTTTACCAGAGAAACTCTGAATATGAATGGCTAAAAGCCATTGTGAGGTCAAAAACCTAAATTTAAGGAAACCTTGAACATGTTTTTTTAACTTTTCTTTTTAACTTATGTTTTTTTATTCTTTATTTTTCCCTCTCGTTCTTTCTCTGATACCACTGAAGCGAATAATTATTCGCTTACACAAATAATATTACCAAAAGACTTGGAATATTAAATAAGCCATAATAATATATAAATTGATGCTAGAATAGATATGATTCATTTACAATGGTCAGACTTATATATGTCCATTCGTAACTTTCCAACCTACAATCATGACTCTTTGATAATTATTAATTATTAATTATTAATCATCTATTAATATTATTTTTAATATTTATATATTTTATGTTCGTTACAGAATGTCCTAAATGATGCCCATAGTGGAGCATGTGGGGGTCATTTATCTGGGTTAGCAATGGTCCAGAAGATCTTACGAGCCGGTTATTTCTGGCCCATGATCTTTAAATATTGTGTGGAAGTCGTGAAGCGTTGTCATCATTGTCAGCTTTACACCAGAAAGATGTGGTCGCATCCTGCTCCGTTATTTCTCATCATCTCAGTGGGCCCCTTCATGAAGTGGGGCATAGATTACGTGACGTGCAACCCAGTCTTGGCTAGGGGGCACAAACATATCATTGTCGCTGTAGATTATTTCATGAAGTGGACAAAGGCAATGCCCACCTATAAAGATGATGGGAAAACTGTAGTTTTTTCGTTTTCAATCAAATTATCACATAGTTCGGTATTCCTAAAGAGATTGTCATTGACCGTGGCAGTCACTTCCAAAATAGTATGATGACGAAATTGACCACTATACTAGGGTTTAAACAAGAACATTCGTCTTCTTTCTACCCTCAAGCGAATGGTCAAGTCGAGGCTGTAAATAAAACCTTGAAGACTATTCTCAAGCACATTATTAATGCAGCCCGTTTCAATTGGCACATCATGCTGTATCTTTCACTTTGGGCTTATCGGACCAATGTGAAAACTGCTACAGGGTTCTCTCCTTTCCAACTCGTTCACGGGGTGGAAGCAGTAAACCCGGTTGAATGCGAAATCCCGTCCTTAAATATTGTTTTTCATGTGTTACCTGATATGAATGATCTTGAAGAACGTTTGTTACACTTAGAACATCTAGATGAGCAGTGTAGAGATGTGCTGACAGCAAATGAGGCTCATAAAAATAAGGTCAAAAATCAATACGATAAATCGGTCAAACCTCAGATTTTTTCTGAAGGGGAGCTTGTCTTGCTCTAGGATCAAGACAAAGAACCCCTGGGGTCAGGGAAATTCAAGTCTATGTGGTTAGGACCTTATGTCGTGTCAAAAGTTTTGAAGAAAGGTGCATATGAATTAACTGATTTCAAAGGGAATAAGCTACCCGAGCCTAGAAATGGGCTCTACTTGAAAAAGTACTATGCTTAGGCTTAACACTTTTTCCTGTATTTTTATTGTATGTAACTTTATGTACAAAAATTCGTCGGTTTGTGTTCTTATACCATCTATTGGTTTTTACAAGTGTCTTCCGAGTGGTTTGTAGGTTTCGTAGATGGCGCTAGTCGCCACACTTATAACCTGGCTTCAGCCGCATGGGTTATTTACTCATCCTCATGATAGCTAGTTGCATCTAGAGGTGCTTGCCTAGGTCCTGCTACCAATAATGTGGCCGAATACAGGGTTGTCATTGAGCTTTTATGGGATGCTTTGTCACGTGGCATCACCCAACTAGAAGTCAGACTTGACTCTCAACTGGTGGTTTCCTAGCTCAATCAAGCTTATCATGTGTAGAACCCTATTTTACTACGTCAGTTTATGCAAGTTAGGTTATTGGAAAGAAATTTTGAGTCTATTACATTCAATCATATTCCAAGAAATCAAAATTCATTAATTGATGCATATGCTAATTATATCTTGGACTGGCGCTTAACACATTTTTCATAAAAATATACAACAGATACATTACAAAACATGTGTAAATAAAACCAACAATATATATATATATGTGAATATCTGTCCATATAGATAGGTCGAGTTTTGATCCTCAGATCCAGTCATAACTGTATAATATACAAAAATATACAAAAATGGATCGAAGTCCATAAAATGCTCCTAGGTCTAAGCTTGACCACCCTGGTCATCATTACCACCCTGGTCATCCGAACCACCCTGGTACCCCTGATCATCCTGATCATCCTGCTCTCAGGATTCTTCAACTTCCTCAACTGCAATAGCCTCAACGACATCTATGTACACAAGGACTGCTTTAACTACCTGCCTCATAAGGCATATCCAAATAGGTGGTATACCAACCACTAGCTCCTGCTTAGTGGCAGGGATCTGCTCAATGCGTAAAGTAGGTACTCTTTGGGTAAGCCTGGCCAACTTCCCCTCAAGAACCATAATTAAGCCATGATCCTCTCCTGCCACAGGTCGCACATACATACGTGGATGCCCAACAGAGCGGACTGGTCCAATATCTGTATTTTAACATTTTTTAGGATTAAAAATTCTTATACATATGTATATATATCTTTATGATTAAAAATTCATAAAAATTTAAAAAACATGAAAACAAAAATACGTGACGGTCCCCATTCTCCTCCAGGAAGGAGGACAAGGTCATTGTCACCTCGAAAATCTATCCCAGCATATGGAAACTGCTCTAGTGCTGGTATCTGTCACTCCCACCATAAGCAAAAGTCATCATCGTATACACTCTGAACCGATCCACCACCTCCCTGGCAGAGGAAGATTCCCCCCCACCTACTCAGTCTAGGCTGACGAGGAGAAGAAACTGGTAGAAGTACTGCAATACTCAGACCAGGAACCCTCTCAAAGAAAAAGGCCACCAATATACTAGAATAACCGAAGTTTTTTCGTCGGCCTCTTTTGTAGTCAGAGAGTTGCTTATTCATTATCGGGATTACTCCCAAATCCCAGTCAAATAGGGCTCCATGTAGACATTCCACTACATGTCTCATTTGGTTTCGAGTTGCAAGATGAAGTGATGATAAACCTGCAACCCTCACTATAGTGCTTGTCAACACCTATAATGGCAAGTTGCGAATATGAAAAATAGGGATGCAATTACCCCTCTTTTGAGTACTAGGCGCACAGTATGTGTCAATATAGTTATGCACACTTAGAAGGTCACCGCCTCTATCGGTACCTTCCAAGTTGACCTGAGCTCCTCGTCGTGACAAACCGAAGATGAAATAGATGTCTTCCAAGGTAATCTCTAGAAACTCACCTTGTTGGTCAAATAATCCCAGTAGTTTATCAAAAACTCTAGTAAGCGGACATTGGATCGCATTGGTGAGGTACAAAATAATTTAAGCAACCCACTTCGCCGCAAAGCATTTACCGTGGAGGAACTTCGAATAACATCTTGGTCCATGTCTTCATGCTCCCTCTCCCTCCACTCCAACACCATGTTTCAACCTGTTAACAAGCCCATTATCAAACATTAAATTCATATAAAAACTTTTGATTTTGTCCCTACATAGCTTTTTTTATATATTGCGCAGTGTATGTGACTGTCCTTCGGACATGTCGCGTATCATATGCTATTTGTACGCGCCTGTTTACATATCATACTCGTGTACACAGCGTAACCACCTTTAAAACGGTTGAAAACATTTAATTTTTTCCTAAAATTAAAATTTATTTGGATAAAATGAAAGAGCGTGGAGAGTAGACTTACCTAGCACTTGCAGTTTTGAGAATCATCCACCGAGTTTTCCACACCGAGCAATTGAAGGCAAAGGTAAAACTTGTGTATATTGGGTAAAAATGTCAAATGGTGAGTTTTGTTTTATATTTTGAACTATTTATAGAAAGATTATTTCAAAAGTGGGTTTTAACCTATAGTTCTTATTTTTTATAAAAATCAAACTAATACCATGTCCTTTTTCTTCAATGAAACAGGTCTAAGGTCACTTGAAGTTGTTTTTCACTCATATAGGGTAGGATTTTGGTCATTGATATGCATTTTTGCATTTATTCCTAATCCGTCTTAACCCTAAAATTACTACTTTGACCATGGACTATGGTATTTTAACCATTAGTACCTTGTCTATGCCATTGTTCTTCAGTGGATAGGGCTTTCCTCACAAGAGTACCCTAGATTAGAACACATTTATTGTCTTTTGGTACTCATGCCGCATTTGTCATAGGTTCAGGGGAGTCTCCTTAGCTATTTTTCACGCCAAATTGAGCCTCATTTTGGTCTCTTTTTACAAGCTATCATTTTTAAAGACTCCCCGCCCTTATGGAGTTTCTTTAGGCCCAGGTCTAACTCCTCAAAATAGACTTGCTTGCCGAGTAAACTTGTCCATTCATGCTCGTTAAGAATATGTGAATGGGAATCCACATTGGTGGTAGGTTATCTCTTTCTCGGACCATGTGGAATAATACGAGAAATGATCACTCTCTTTTCTACAAAATTGAGAAGAGTATTCTCAGGCATAAGCTTATCACTTTTCCAGACATGAGGGACTAAATTTACGGAAAAGGAACACCCGGAATGAGCTTAGTTTTCTCTTTTTCGTACTCTATACCCAAACATGAAAAATATTTCGAGTGTACTTTATGTCTTTGTCATGCTCGTTAAACACTAAGAACAAAGCATCGAGTTTACTGTTGTAAGCTCCATTCCTCGTACTCAAATGGATATTTCCGAGTGATCTTGCTTTCCTTCACACTCGTAAAACTCAATCTATATGATGCTCTTGAAGGAGCGTTGGGTACATGGTAATTTAACCTTTTTCAGACCTCCCTAACTAAGCACGAAAAAGGTTCACCTTTTCTTATACAGAAGTTAAGAGAGTTCTTCTGTGGTATGTTTTATACTTTTTTGGCCTCAGGAGACTAAATTTGACGAAAAAGGACCCCTCGGAGTCTTCTTCGGAGTTTTCATACTCTCTAAACATGAAAACATCAAGTGAGCATGTACTAGTTCGGGCTCATAAAATCCATGAATCAATAGCATTATCAAGCATTATTCCCTTTTCTCTTCAAGCTTGTCAAAAATGAAGAGAGACTCGAGTTGACTTTCCTGGACTCGTTAAAATTTAACAGGAAAGATAAGGAAGAAATTTTCTTTTGATTCTCAGTCGGTGGCAGCATGCCATCCTTGAACATAGCACTCTCTGTACTTTTTGATACTCATGTTTTAGTGTTCACTTTCAGTTCAGCTATCACTTCGATTTTCTTACTCCTTCACTTGTCCGTTATACCTGGGGAACCTGATCATGTCTCCTACATGACAGATAAGTCTAGTTGTACTATCTGTAAAGTTAAAAGCTGCCTTGGGTCATCTATGTGTCGTGCTCACTCTTCAAGGATTTATCTTTGCATCTGTTTTTTATCTTGATCTCATCATTGTCCTATCTGATATTACTTGTGTCTCCCTTCCTTTATCCAGTTCCTAGTCACTCTCATGGTCCGTTGGAGGATCTATTGCCTTCCTCATCACAGTATGGTTTCTCATCAGCACTTCCTTACGACAAAGACCTAGAGTTTTGACGATAGTACCTCAGGATTCACTTTCACTATTGGTGAATTCCTTTGCTTTAGTTGTCGATTATCACCTATTGGTTGACAATTTGTTGAATCCTATCCATGTTCGACTTCGACACATCTATTCACGTTGCCTAGATTGTACTGGTTCTTTTGGATTTTTGATGAAGACCTTAGGTTCATATCTATAACCTAAGTTGTGCAAGACTATGTTGTGTTCACTTACACAGTTCCCAGAACTTTGAAGACTCATCATTATTGTATATTGTGGCTTCGATCCACCTTTGTAATATACACGTTCTTGCACCTATATCATATGATGTACTCAAATATTGTAAAGGAGCTAGTGTTCCAGTATATTGAACATGGCATCCTCAGATATGATTTTGTATATAACATTGCTATGTATTTGTTTCAGGTACTTCCTTTGCTTCATTGGACTTCTGAGTTCTCCAAAATAATGATTATACTATATTTTGGCCATCGCTTCCCTCTGACCTCACACATTAGGGGGCATCTGTTATCAACCCGAATGACACTTCTCCATCCGAGTGCCGACATTCTTTATGTTGGTACACAAAAGGACAAATTAGGATTGAATTTGCCAAAACACTATAGATGGGAATGACCTGGGATGCATTACCCTCAAACTAGATTTATATATATATATTTTATAAGTGTTGAGTTGCATACGCAACTATCTGCATTGCAACTCACATACCATACGTGAGTATTTGCATTGCAACCTGTGTACACTTGCCTAGGTGGGTTTCCTTCGAGCAACTCGTGTGTCATACGCAGGTTGCCTATATTAATAGTCGCGTACACCTTGTTTTGACTTTAAAAAATATAAAACGAGAATAGTTAAGATTAGTTGGGTCTCAATCCATAACTATCTCAACCTTCGAAACTACTCTATTTCCCAAATTATAAATAGAGGCCTTGGAGTGGGGACTAATCAATGAATTTTGGAGAGCAAAGTTATGCTGGTGGTATATCTTCAGAATCTTGGAGCAGCAAAACTCAGAGTCCTTTGGTTGTAGAGGAGTCCTTGTCTCAGAAGCTGGGTTGTACTCTTATCTCATTCATCGATTGTTAATAAAGAGAATTCTTCTTTCAAATCTTGTGTTGAATCTATTTCATGTATTTTGGTTAATGAATATATTTGATTATATGTTTGATATACTGTTCATATAACCTTTGATATATATATGCATGAGATATTACTTGAAGGATTTACTCTTTGCAGGTGAAGAAGTGCATCCCTGGAAGCTTTAGAGAGAAGAGGAGCGAGAGAAGATCAAGCTTGGATCAATCGTTGGTAATCAGGTAAGTCAAGACTTTCTTCCTATTCCCTTTCCATTCTCTAGTAAAGTTGATTGTCTTCAAGTTAGTAGTAAGTTGGTAACCCCAGACCCTAGGTTACAAGGGTGCTTTATCCTGAACAACAATGTTACAGTTGTGAAGTGGTCGGTTGAAGAAATGTTGTTGATTTGATGTTGACAACGTGCAAGTAGCTTGTTGCTTGGAGGATTGATGTGAGATTGCTTCTTGGTAGAACGGAAGATTTTTCTCTTGTCATCAATGTATTGAAGTATTACAACAAAATATGGTATTCTATGTTATGTTTAATCGTGTTGTTCTATTGAAAAGATGTGTTGTGCAGATCACAATGCTGAAATTTGTATGTCTATGTGCTGGGATATATGAGAGTTGTGGAGCTTGCTAGTTGGAGACACCATTGGTGTAAAGTTGCTAAAATCGTTGAAATCGTTGTGAATTCGTTCCATCAGAGCAAAATCTCTCAAGTGAAGCTGGTTATAGTGGATCCAATTTTAATAAAGAACATATTTGAATTTTCCCTTGTGATTGACAAATTTCCTAGTTTTGGATATAGCCTTTGATTAAGCCGTGCTTAAATATGGTTAAAATAAATGGGTTTTGGACTTAATATTGATATTCTTGTAATTATAACCATTTCCATAAATCTCTTCACATGTAGTGAAATTATTTTGAGTAATTACTTGTGTTAAGTAGGAGAGTTTTTTGTCGCCCTCTATATATTTGAATTTTCCCTTGTGATTCACAAATTGTCATTGCAGAAGGATCTTCCCTTCATTTGTCTTCAAGGAGGTTGAGCTAGACGTGATCCAATGAAGACATTTCAGTAAATCAGGACAATGTTGGATCGTCCAATGGCATCTCTTTATTTGGCGTGGAAATTGTGAACGAATGCAATTGTGGCTATGCAATAGCAAACACACATGTCAACTACGGCGATTTCACATCAGGAGTAGAAGTAATCCCCCAATTGTTCAGAAAATCAGCCATCGGTGATTTCTTGGTGAATGGCGGCCAAAATTTGGACGCGGGAGAGATTGTGTCCTTCACCTATTCTAACACCTTCATCTCTCCACTCACAGTCACTTCCGTCACCTGCGTTGATTAATTAATTACATGTATTTCTTTCTATATTCTATATTGATAAATAATAATAATGTTATAGGAGTTTTCGATTTCCAATAATAATATTGTTCAAGCTTTTCCATTCCATCTTGTTACTTCATCACCGTTATCTCAACAAACAACTGAATTTGCAGCATTATTTTGTATTTAATATTCATTTTTAGTTCTCTGAAAAAACCATTGTTAACTTATTTCAACAAATAATGTATATGAAAATTTAATAATCATTCGTGAACATTAAACTTCCTCAATTCGGCTTCAATTTAAAATTAAAATATATCATGAAATAGAGTAATACGTTTTCATGAACATTTATTTCTGGTTTGTAATTTTCCTAAATTCGACTTCAATTTTGTAATACAATTTTCACAACAATATTTTGACATTGGTTGTGATTTTTATGACATGATTACCGGTTTTAAATCAAATAAAATTTTAGTTATATTTATTACTACTACAACTAGCCATAAGTAAAGTGGAGTTTGAATGTTGATAGGCACAACCAACCATTTAATTTTGTAAAGATAGTTGGCTTTAAACAAATGATAAAATACATAATTTTATATCCATTATTCATACCAAATTGTTAGAGTTATATTATTTAATAAATAAATTGATATGAAAAAATAATAACAAATTGTTATGGGTGGATAATTAAAATTTTTATTTATTACTTATTACTTAATGGCCAACAAAATATATTTATTACTTTTTACTTTTTAGAAGTAAAAAGTAATGTTACAACATCTACATCATAATCGGCAAGTAAAAATTAACGTTACAACATCTCCCTCATAATCAGCAATATTATTTATAGCCGACATTTACAAGAGGAAAGTTACATAACGTTACAAGATCTCCCCCATACTGGGTTGTAGAGCGCCTCTCGACGCAAAAATAGTTGATATTTGATATAAAAAAATAACTCCAGCCACAAACTATGTGGGTGTGCTAGGAATTATATCGATATTTATTTTTATTTGAGATTTTGGGGTGATAAGCACTTATATTTTTTATCTATGGATGATGATGAGACAAGTGTACTATCCATATTGATTCTATGGCAGTTGTTGCAAATTCAAAATAAACAATTATATATATATGCAAATTCAAAATAAACAATTATATATATAATGCACTATTGATGTTAACCAGCCATAAGTTAAGTGGATGTATTAGTAAAATATTGGATTAAAAATTGAAAAGAATGGATAGAACATTAAATCTATTTATATATTTAAAAAATAGAAAAAAATATAAATAATTAATTATTTTTAAAATAATATAGGTTTGAAAACAATATTTTAAATAATAATAAAAATTGTACAATCAAATTCTAAATGATGTTTTTTCAATAAAGTTAATTTGTTTTTTTATGAGAGTCAAAGATAACCAATTTATATACATATTTTCATAATAATTAAAGATAACCAATTCATACACATCTTTTCATAAGAACTGTTTTCCATCAAGAAAGAACAACTTTCCAATCTAGTTCAGAGTCCAAAAATATTGTACTTTTATAAGTAATACATTCAGAAAATTGTCTAAAACTAGAAAATGTGCACATATATTTTGGAGATAAGAGAGTTTCCCAAAATTTCTTCAAATTGAATATACCCATCCATCGGGCCCAGAACCCTCTTTCATAAGCTTTTAGTAGTCATGTTGAATTGCCGAAAGACATAACATAACTTAGATGTAAGTAAACAACTTCTTTAATTCCAAAAGTCTAGTGCACCACTATTCCAAATTATGGACCTATAGCTTTGATTTTTCTGTATCCCAATCCACAATCACCTTCGAATCTCCTACCACCTATAATTGATCAATACCTTTATAATTTGCAAAGCAGAGAAGACCCCATGATGCAAGTAATTCAGCTTTAGTATTAGTACCCTTACCACAATCCATCCATAGTTGGAAAGTATGATTGTTATTCAATTTTAATAGTATACTACCCCCACATAACCAGAAGAAGTTGCACCATAAATTTTAATAGATATATTATCTTCAAAATCAGGGATAAGAAGGTTTCTATTTTTCTTGGGATTTTCTTCCTTATATAAATCAAGAAAAAATCCAACTATCCTGGAACTGACAAAATATATTGATGATTTGACGTCTTCAAATATGGCCAAGTTCCTAGCTTTCCAAATACGCCAGTTTACCAAGAGAGGGAGTTATTTTTATTGACCATCATATTTAAGCCAGTCATCCATAAAAGTCACAAAAGAATCTGCATCCCAAATACTAGTGAAATCCAAACTCCTACATACTTTTTCCCAAACCACCTTGACGAAGGAACAATGAACAAGCATGTGTGATATAGTTTCATTTTCAAGTCTACATAAATTGCATATACATGGACCAATAAAACCTCTCTTTAGGATGTTTTTCCATGTTAAAATTTTGTTTGCAAAGCATAACAAAAACAAAACATTTTAGTTTTAGAGGGGCATGCCACTTCCATAATGTATTTTACCACCATTTCCTTAATACCTCCACATATCCTTTAGATATAACATTATAAGACAACTTTGTAATAATCTTGCCATTTGACTTATTCCAAGCCCAAATTAGGATATCTTCCGTATCCTCAAGTATAATACCTAACTGATTCAATCCCATAATGTATATGTTCCATTCAACAACAATATGACCAGTCATCCCCAAATCATTTGCAAGGAGTCAATAGGAAGACGAAGATTTATTATAGTCATTTATTTTGATTTAAGTTAGAAGTTGAATATTTAACTCACGTAAATATAACAAAAGGTGTTCACATAGTCTATAGAAACATTCCCCTTCCACAAAGGGGTCAATACCTATAATAAATTTTCAACCCTCCAAGAGAGGTACTCACCCATACAAGGATATGATCTAACCAAACCCCTCCAAATGATGGATGCATTAAAAAAAATCTTTTTTGGGAGTCCTAATACACTCAACAACTGATCTTTTCTTCATGTATTTATCTTCAAGAACCTCACTCCAAAGTCCTTTACCAAAAATTCCCCTCCATAAACTCTTTAATCTTAGTGCAGAACTAAACCAATCCATATTTTTAATGCCCCAACCACCCATCTTCTTTAGGATAGAAATACTCTCCTAGTTGGCCAGGTGAAAATTGTTTCCACGAGAATTTCCAGCCCGAAAGAAACACATCGTTCTTTTACATATACCTTGTATGATAGAAACATGAATTTTAGCAAGAGATAGCCAATATACTAGAATGCTTTTCAATACTATTCTAACCAAAATGAGCCTTCCACCAAGAGAAATCCATATGAAATCCTAGTTGTATATTCTTTTTTCCACTTTTCAAAGGAACCATATCCAATCATCTTTTTTGTAACAATTAGGCTTCTTCTAATAACCAAGGTATTTGAAATCTACATCATTACTATCCATATGTAAAAGGAAAATATTATGTCCATGTTGAAGGACTTCTTGATTAACATTAATCTGTAGGAACATATATTTCTAGGCACTAACTTCCATCCCTAAGGCATCACAAAATAATCTAATAATACTCAAATAAGCCATCCATTTCACAAAAGTGCCATTCCCAAACAACAAGACATCGTCTACAAATAAAACATGAATTTTACAATGATTAGTATATACTTTAACTCCAACAATTTTTTTCTCCCTCTTAGCTAAATCAATAAGTTTGTTGAGCCCTTTAATGACCAACAGAAAAAGTAACAGAGAAAGGGGACAACCCTGTCTCAATCCCCTAAATCCCTTAAATAAAGAGGTAGGAGATCCATTCAAAATGACTACACAATTTATAGAGGTAATGCAAGCTATAATCCAATCAACAACTTCAATAGGGAGCACAATTTGCAAGAGTACCAGTCTCATATAAGTCCGTTCGACCCTATCAGAAGCTTTGACAAGGTCCATTTTTTATATAAGAGCCTATAGATCCTTGGTCTTAATTGAGTGTAATCTCTCATGTGCAACCCCAATTGCATCTAAAATCGGTCTATTAGAAAGAAAACCAAACTGTTATTTTTCCTTATACTTTTCCAAAATAGGTTTGATTCTATATGCAATCACCTTTGATATCACTTTATAGACCATGTTACATAGTGAAATAGGTCTAAAATCATTGAACATTTTTTGTTTCTCCTTTTCTAGCTCAATGTAATAAAAGTAGAGTTCGTTCTTCCATAAACACCTTTAAGCCTAGATTCCTTGTAATACCCCAGTTTTGACCCCAAGGGGGAGGAGAATGTGTGCCCTGGTTTTGACCCCATGTTATTGAATTGTACATCATGTATATATTATTGAGATCATGACATGGAGCTCAAGGCCAATTCCTTGTCATTGATATGGTGTTTTGTGAATGGGTGATCAAGGTTGATACCTATGGTTCATTGTGCTAATCAAGCACAAAATGTTTTTGAATATCATGTGAATATACAAATTAATAAAATAACACAACTAGCTATGGGACTGCAATGTGAAAGAGATGGGGGCATGATTCCACAAGGAATATGGTGGGGATTTATTGAAACCCCCTAAGCCAATAGGGAGTGACCAGATGTCAATGGGGAAACGCATGAACCCTCAACCACCTTTTTGTCCTCTACCCTCAATCATCAATTTCTTCCAGAATTTGGTTGAGGCAGTTAATGCCTTGGGCAGATCAAGGCATGGAAGTCTGATTGCTTGTCTGAGAAATCCTGTAAGTATGCAGTCTGGGAAGCCACGATCTTGTTTCTGACGCAAGGAAGCATGTGATGCGTGTCAGTATGTCTTTCCTTAGTTTGGGGAAGAGGTTTTGTTGTTCCGAAGCGTTGTAGTTGTTCATTATTCCTGACCATTCTATCCTTCACCATTCAATCATTATGATCAACGGGTTCATGCGCATTGTTGGTGGTTCACTACCCTAAGTCGCGGAAGAATGTTTCAACAATGTTTTTGCTGAGTAAATGGGCAGTGGAGATCTCTTGATTTTATAAGAGTGTGGTTCTCCATAGTTTCTCAATTTCCCTAGAGACACATTGTGTGGTGGTTCGACCATCCTGAGTCATGGAAGTGTGGATCCATAGTGTTTTTATGAGTGACATTGTGGTATGAGACCCTATTTCTATGTGTTACAGAGTGAAGCCTATGTGGTCGTGTTTTCCTTGTGGATTGTTGTGATGTGCATCCATGTTTTGGTCTGAAAGAATTAGGAGTGGAAGAGGCCTAGAATTGGCTGATAAACATAGTGAAGAGAGGAACCTCAATGACAGATCAAGAGGGGTTGGTAGATCCTTTATGCACACCTGGAAGAGCACTAGAAGGGAAGGTATGACCTGAGGGAACTGTGTAGCAATGAAGGGAATACTTCCTTGTGTTGGGTGTGTAGTTATTGTGGGATTCCAAGATGGATAGATCTGATGCAGGTGTCCATAGCTATGTGGTTGAGCTCACTAGCTCAACAATTCTACCTTTCCATTGCCTGAGCATCCTAAGAAACCCAACTGTTGGTTGGTTTGGCTGAGTTTTGGTGAGCATTTGACTAGGTGTGATTCATTGCCTTGACAACCTGTGAAACCCAATTGTATATTGGATTGGATGGGAATCTTGTGAAACCCATTTGGATATTGGCTTGGTTGTGTCTTGTTGTACATGTTGTCCATGTGTGTAACCCTTGGCTGGATAGTCTGAGAAACCCAACTGTAGGTTGGTTTGACTATGTTTTGATGTGCGTTGGCTATGCGTGAGCTTGTTGTTCCCTAGTTTTTTGTAGAAATCATGCCCATCTCAAGGGTGGCAGTGTGTTGAGAGATTAATGAACACACTGGCCTATGGTTGGGTGGAGCGTCACAACGACATAGCTAGTTGTGGGACGACTTCATCCCCAAGATAAGTATTCTTTGTTATTCTTGGTGTGCAATGTATTTCCTTATGAGTTATTATGATCATGAATGCTTATTTATGGTTAAGTAGAAGTTTACTTATGTTATGTTTTCCTGCATTTTACTTTTGTATATACCTTGTGTTTCGCAATGCATTTTCCTAAGTTCATGGAGGCTAGAATCCTGTTACAGAGTTAGGAGGCATCCGACTTAGTGTTTCCACCCTTTGGAATACTCCTAAGGGAGGCGGAAGGAAGAAACCAAAAAAGGGAAAGTTGAACAGGGCAGGATTGTTGTGTTTCCACACCCCGGGATCTGCCTGCGAAAGGTAGAAGGCGGAAAGGGCAGTTGAAAACAAGGCAGAAAGTGTGTTTTCTGATTTCCGAAGTACGAGGTCGGAAAGCAAAAGTCGAAAGTACAGAAAAAGGCTAAGGTCATTTGTTGTTTTTCTGATTTCTGAGTTCCATGGCGGAAGGCGGAAGTCAAAAGGCAGAAAGTGGATAAAGTATTCCGCTATTTGTTATGTTTTTTATTTCCTAGTTTGGAGGTTGGAAAGGTGGAAAGAGGAAGTGTGGAAGGTGGGAGAGTCATTAATTATTTCCGTCGCACATTATATTTCTAATTTTTTAGGTTAAAAAGGTGGAAAGCAGAAGTACGGAAGGTGGAAGATCCGTTAAGTGTTTTCGTAGCCCACTATGTTTTCAATTTTCGATTTCTAAGGTCAGAAGGGCGGAAAGAGGAAGTGCAGAAGGCGGAAGGCTGAAAATTCACTTCATCAAGCCTTTGAGTTTCTAACTTCCGAGTTTCAAGTTCGGAAAGCAGAAGTACAGAAGGCAGAAGGCGAAGTGTGGAAAGGGCAGGACCAGTGCAGAAATGATCATTCTAGTTGTGGAATGGATCTGTCAAGTGCGAGACGACGGTTACATTAGTTTCTAAGCCTGGGAATGAAGGTTGAAGCATTTGTTAACGTCCATGCCCTGTGTTTCGAAGGAGAAAAAGGGTTCTTGAAGTAAAAATTTTAATTTATCCACATTATGGGGTATGGGGATATTACAGATTGGTATCAGAGATGTTGGTTGCACCACTGGGCCTAAAGGAGCCAAGTTGAACAGTTAAAAGAGGAAAAAGTACCCTATGATACCAACATTGTAGTACATTACATATTGGTATCAGAGCTAATGGTTACAACATTGGGCCTGGATGGGACAAGATAATAGTTTTCAGAGATATTGGTCAAAACATTGCAACTCGCAATGTATTTAAATTCTGAAATTTTTATGCACCTAACAATGATGTTTATTAACACATTTTTGCAGAGTCATACTGTCGATTGGGAGAGTTGGTTTTTGGTTTAGCCTTGAGAACCTATTGCATGAATGATGCACGGAATCCCTATGAGCATAAGGAATATGTTATGGGAGAAAACGTATGAGTTGGAAATGATGAGACAGAGTCTAATGGAAGGAGATATCAAAATACTCCCCCAGCTTTTGCATCCACCATGACAATCCTAAGGGTGGATATGCAAAGCTACAGAGAAGATAATGAGAGAATGATTAAAGCTTAGGAAGAGTAGAATCAGCTAAATGCAACCATGCTGCAGAGTTTGACAGACATCGAGAGGCGGATGAACTTTGAGCATCGAGTAATAAATTCGGAAGGAAGTAGGAGCGGTGCTAGAAGAAGAAAAAGGTCTTCTAGTTGATCATCTGACTCTGAAGGATCCACCGGGGGTTCAAGTTATTCTTCTCATGGGAATAATAAAAATATGTGCTACTAGAACAACTCACACGATGAGTTTAAGAAGGAAATACCTTCTACCTTTAATGGGGAGGTAAAGAACGGTTAAGAATCCAAAGCTCGGCTTCTTGGGATGAGGAAATATTTCTAGGTCTAAGACTACTTTGGAAATATGAAGGCTAGGGTAGAAATCTTCAAATTGACTAAAAGAGAATCCATATGGTGGGAGCACTTCATACAACTAAAGAATATTAGGTAAAGGAGGATTGTGTGGAAGTAGTTCTAGAAGTTTTTCAGGAAAGTACCTCTTTGATAGGTACTATGATGATAAGATTAAAGAATTCCATGAGATGATATTGGGGCAGCTAACCCTGGAAGAGTATGCAAAAAAAATTCTTAGAAATGTTAAGGTATGTCAGGTATATCAGGGATGATAAAGTGAAAATCCAGCGTTTTCTGAGTGGGCTAACTCAAGCATACAGAGACGGAATTGAATTTGATGAACCTAGAACTCTTGAAGAGGCTATCAAGAAGGCTAAGTATTGCTATAATCAGAAAAAGGAAAACTTGATTACCATAAGGCATGGAAGGAAAAAAAGAATGAAAAGTCTGACCAAAGGAATAAAGGCTTCAAACATTCTCACTTTCGAAATCAGTAGAGGCAGCCATCACAAGTTGTGAACCAACCAGCTAAAGTGATGGGGGAAAAGCCAGGAAATCCAAAATAAATTAGAGAACCTCTCCAATGCTGGAGATGTGGAGGACCCCATCTACGCAGGAAATGTCCTCGTGAGGAGGTGTATGTAAGGCCAGCTTACAACATCCAAGAAGCAAAAACTGTGGTTCAAGTGGCAAGGACCGTCCCTAGAATTTATGCAGCACTAGAGGAACGCTAGGAAGATCATAAGTCAACTGTGGTTGAAGTTGCAGGTAAGATTGTCAAGCAATCTGTTTCTGTTTTGATTGACCCTGGATATACTCACATTTATATTACTCCTAGAGTAGTTGAGATTTGTTCTTTTAATAATTTAAATCATAGCAAATCATGGTTAGTTCAACTAGCCACTGGAACTAAGAGAAAAGTTAGTGAAGTGGTAGAAAAATGTCCATTGGTTATGGATGGGCTAGTCACTTATGCAGATGTGAATGTTCTACACTTGGTTCCTATGATGTTCTCATTGGAATGGATTGGTTGGAAGCACACAGAGTAAATCTTGATTGTTACAATAAGACTTTTGAGTGCATAGATGAAGAAGGCAACTTAAGAGTTGTAAGAGGCATTCCAAAGGTGGTTTCTGTTAGGCATATTTCAGCCATGCAGCTAAAGAAGTTTTGTAGGAAAGGTTGCAGATTGTATGCAGCTCATGTGTTGGAGGCAACATAGAATGAAACTCGTAGGTTAGAGGATTTTCATGTGTTGCAGGAATTCAGGGATGTCTTTCTTGATGAGATTCTAGGACTTCCTCCAAAAAGGGACATTGATTTTACAATTTAACTTGTGCCAGGAGCAGCACCAAAGTCTAAGACACCCTATAGGATGAGTACACCATAATTGATAGAGCTGAAGATGCAGCTGCAAGAGTTGTTGGAGAAGAAGTACATTAAGCAAAGTGTATCTCCTTGGGGAGCACCAGTTCTGTTTGTGAAAAATAAAGATGGTACACTCAGGTTGTGTATTCATTATTGACAGCTAAATAAAGTCACCGTGAAGAATAAATACCCTTTTCCTAGGATTGATGACCTCTTTGATCAAATGAGAGGAGCAAAGGTGTTTTCCAATATTGACTTGAGGTCTGGTTACCATCAGGTAAGAATCAAGGATAAAGATATTCATAAGACATCCTTTAGGACAAGGTATGGACACTATGAATTTGTGGTGGTACCATTTGGTCTCACAAATGCACTAGCCACATTTATGTGTCTCATGAATAGTGTTTTTAGCATGTATTTGGACAATTTTGTCCTTGTCTTCCTGGATGACATTCTTATTTACTCTAAGAATGAGGAAGAACATGAAGAACATCTGAGATTGACATTGCAATTGCTCAGGGAGCATAAGTTGTATGCAAAGTTGAGCAAATGTGACTTCTATAAATATAAAATTCATTATTTGAGTCACATTATCTCAGATGAAGGAATATCTATAGACCCTGAGAAGATTGAAGCCATTATGAATTGGCCAACCCGAAGAAATGTGAAAGATGTGAGATCTTTTATGCAACTTGCAGGATACTACAGGAGGTTCATTGAATAATTCTCCAAGGTTGCACATTCAATCACTTCTTTGAAAAAGAAGGGGATAAAGTTTGAATGGACACCAAGGTGTGAAGAAAGCTTCAAGTAGTTGAAGAATCTTCTCACAAGTGCACCAGTCTTGAAGGTTGCAGACCCAAAAAAATATTTTGTGGTGTGTATTGATGCATGTGGTCAAGGACTTGGAGGAGTTATTATGCAAGGCAACCATGTGGTATGCTATGAGTCAAAAAAGTTGAAGGATCATGAGAATAACTATGCCACTCATGATTTAGAACTTGCAGCCACAGTACATGCTCTCAAGATGTGGAGGTGTTACTTAATGGGCAGAAAATTTGAGCTAAGGACATACCATTGTGGTCTGAAATATTTGTTTGATCAACCTACTCTAAATTCTAGGAAAGCTAGATGGCTAGATTTTTTATGTGAGTTTGATTTTGAAATAAAACACTTAAAAGGAAAAGAGAATAAAGTGGTTGATGCACTCAGCAGGAAGTTGCATGAAATTCACTTGGCATCTCTTAGTATTTTTCAATCAGATTTGGGACAACAGATTGTTAATCATACTGCTGAAGATGAAATGTATGTGCAGATAAAGGACAAATATTTGCAGCAACAAAGTCTTGAGAAGAGGTATGAGGGATATAAATTGGAAGAAGATGGACTTATTACTTATAAAAACAGAATTTATATTCCAAATGTAGCAGACTTGAGGATAATTGTTATGGGTGAGATCCATCAAGCTCCTTATTTTGGTCACCCAGGATATCAAAAGACAGTTTCTACAACCAGAAAGCAGTATTCTTGGCCAGGAATGAAATAGGACATGGCTGAATATGTTTCAAAGTGCATGAAATGTCAGCAGGTGAAGGTTGAGAATCAACACCCAGTAGGTTTGTTGCAACCTTTGCTAGTTCCAGAATGGAAATGGAAAATTGTTTCCATGGATTTTCTTACAGGATTGCCAATGACTTGGAGACAACATGATTCCGTCATGGTTTTGGTGGACAAGTTAACAAAGGCAACACATTTATACTAGTTAAGTCCACGTATAAGACTAATGCCATTGCAAAAATATTCATGAAGGAGATTTCCAGATTGCATGGATTTCCTAAGGCAATAGTTTCTAACAGAGATCCTAAGTTCACTTCCAATTTTTGGAAGGGTTTGTTTGCATATTTGGGTACCAAGTTGAACTTCAACACTTCCTACCATCCTGAGACTGATGGACAAATAGAGAGAGTGAATCAAGTGCTGGAATACATGCATCGCATGTATGTGATGGACAAACCATCCAAGTGGGAGGATTATTTACACTTGGTATACTTTGCTTATAATAATGGAAAACAAGCATCCTTGGGGACGAGTACTTATGAAGCTTTGTATGGAATAAGGTGTAGGACACCAGTGATATGCGATAATCCTGTAAACAAGATTGTGCTTGGTCCAAAACTGCTTAGGGAAATGGAGTAGAAGGTTGCAAAGATCAGGCAGAATATGAAAGCAGCCCAGGACAGATAGAAAAGCTATGCAGATAATCATGGAGTGCACATAGAGTTCAGTATTAGGGATCATGTTTACCTCAGAGTGAGGGAAAGGAAGAGTTCCTTGAAGCTTGGAAATTGTGCCAAACTATCATTTAGATACTGTGGGTCATTTGAAGTGCTTGAAAGAATAGGGCCAGTTGCATATAGACTTCCATTTCTTGCTAGCACTAGAGCTCATAATGTTTTTCATGTTTCTTTGCTTAAGAAATGTGTGCATGAACCTAACCATGTGATTTATTGGGATGTGATCCAGGTGGAATCCAAGGGAGATTTCCAAAACAATCCATTGCGCATCCTTGACTGGAAGGTCACAGTGCTCCGAAATCGAGTTGTTGGACTGTTGAAGGTGCAGTGGGAGCACTACGGTCCTGAAGAGGATACATGGGAGCTGGAGGATTCCATGCGATTGGCACATCCATTTTTTTTCAATTTTGTAGAGCACTGAGGTAGTGCCAGTGTATCTTCTTTGTTCAATTTTGTAAAGCACTAACGACAATGTTGTTGTAAGGGAGAGGGGAATATAATACCCCGGTTTTGACCCCAAGGGGGAGGGGAATGTGTGCCCTGGATTTGACCCCATGGTATTCAATTGTACATGATGTACATATTATTAATATCATGGCATGGATCTCAAGGACAAGGCCCTGTCATTGATCTGGTGTTTTGTGAATGGGTGATCTAAGTTAATGCCTATGTTTCATTGTGCTAATCAAGCACAACATGTTTTTGAATATCATGTGAATGTACAAATTAATAAAATACCACAGCTAGTTATGGGACTGCAACGTGAAAGATACGGGGACATGATTCCGCAAGGAATAGGGTGGGGAAACCCATGAACCCTCGGATACCTTTTTATTCTATGTCCTCAATCATCAATTTCTTCCATAAGTTGGTTGAGGAAGTTAATGCCTTGGGCAGAGAAAGGCATGGCAGTATGATTGCTTGTCTGAGAAATCCTGCAAGTCTATAGTATGGGAAGCCACGATATTTCTTCTGACGCAAGGAAGAATGTGATGTGTGCTATTTCGTCTTTCCTCAATTGGGGGGAAGAAGTTTTTTTGTTCCAGAGCATCGTGGTTATTCATTATTCTCGACCATTCTATCCTTCACCATTCGATCATTATGATCAGTGGGTCCATGCGCATTGTTGGCGGTTCACTACCCTAAATCATGGAATAATGGTTCAATGGTGTTTTTGTCGAGTAAATGGGCAGTGGAGATCTATCGATTTTATGAGAGTGTCCTTTGTATTTTCTTGATTTCCCTACAGATGCACAGTGTGGTGGTTTTACGATCCCGTGTCACGGAAGTGTGGTTCCGCAGTGTTTCTCTGAGTGACATTGTGGTATGAGATCTTGTTTCTTTGTGTTACAGAGTGAAGCCTGTGTGACCGTGTTTTTCCTTGTGGATTGTTGTGATGTTCATCCCTATTTTGGTCTGAAAGACTTAGGAGTGGAAGAGGCCCATAATTGGATGATAAACCTAGTGAAGAGAGGAACCTCACAGAAAGTGTTGTAATGGATAATTCACCTAATAACCTAGGTCTGGGGGTTACCAACATACTAGACCTTGCAGACAGTTTGATTATAAAAGTACAAATAGGAAAT
>LPNX010551735.1:357327-399743 GCA_001517045.1 Pseudotsuga menziesii | reverse complement strand
ATATATATATATATATATATATATTGTTCAAGATTTTAGGAGAAGTAAAAGTAGAAAAACTACTCAAGTAATCTGACAACAAGTAGAAGTAAGCACTAACAAAGGCTAAAATCTCAAAAACTACTCATACTCCAACCAAAAGTTCCAAGAGGAGAGACCTAAAACACTTAAACACACACACAACCTAACATACCCAAAGGAAGGCTTACAAAAGCAAACCAATAAATACTTGCAACAAAATATAGACCAATGAACCTTCAGGATGAAGCCCCAAAAGTAGTTAGATATCCAAAGAAAACTTGGAGGAAGAAAATCCTAATCTTCTAGAAATTTATCTACAGGAAAACGTGATTGTGTAGTGACAGTCTCATGCACCACCTACGAATGTACTTCAGGAAACCCACGAATTCTCTAGGAAAATGTGATTGTAAGGATAGGAAACCTGTGAATGCCTCAAAATGTTTTCAGAAAAAGGAAAAAGGGGGTCGACCACAACAAAGATTGAAGAAGACAGACTAAAAACAGACTACTGCAAACCTTAAGCAGGACCAAGAAAGACAAAAACTGGAAAAATACTTCAACTTAAGAGACCCCAAAACAAAATAAAATCCCTGGTGGAGTCACCAATTCTGTTGTTAGGTATAATATACCTTATGTATGGGGGTTTAGATGCCACCAACTTACTGGATGTTCTACTTGCATACAACTAGGGTTTTACAAGCATATATCAGAGAAAGAGAATATGTACCTTGTTCCTAATGGTTTATCCTAGCGTTCTTCTTCTTCTCCAATGCTCCTTTCCTCCCAATATTTAGTACCTGCAACAAAGATTTACCCTTCCTCAAAGTATCTTCTACTATTATACAGGATGAGATATGAACATATAATGATTGCATTTAAATTAAAATTACAACCTATATCAATACTCAAAACATTATAAGCATACAACTAGACATTGATGGAAGGTAGAACATTATTTATTAACAGAGATTTGGAAACATTACATAGCCTCATGTCTTACCAATCTCCTCAATAAACCAAGACTTGAGTCCTCTTGCTCCTCTCATTAATGGAATCCTACAGCATAACTTTTCCTCCAAATTTGTTCCCCCTTTCCTTAGACATTTTCCATCTCTTTATAGTTGCCCTTCCCCTCTCTTTATAGTTGCTTGTAAGGAAGGAATTCGAGGCTTAGGATGGTTGGGGAAGTTGGGGAAGTTGACAAATCGAGCCCAACTTCCCCTAGTTAATCATATTTTTATTTTTAACTATTCTTAATTGAGTTCACGTGTTCATGTGCAGCATCTTGCGAATGACTCGCGAGTTTCCTTAAGGAAACTTATGAATTTTAGCATTTAAGGATATCACGCGGGTTACACATGGAATACATGCGAGTGGTGCGCGAGTTGCTCAAAGGAAATTCATGAATACATGATGATATAAAGAGAAAAAATGGTTAATGTTCAAGTTATGATCCAATTCATCTATAGGGTTATGGCTACTTCAATCCTTAATGTCCTTTTGTGTAACAGCATATTTGATGTCATTACTAAGACGGAAAAAGTGTCTTTTTCACAGTATAACAAGTCCTCAAGCACATGCAAAACTGAATGCATCTCATGATCCACCATTTCATGAGATTCCTCCATATGATTAAGAGTGCAATAAACATTTTGTGGATGGATAAATAATGTGTAGGAGGGCAATTAATATCTTTGCAACTTCTCATGAAATTGCTCTATCTCCATCTTGGACTCTTGGAGTGCACATTGAGTTCTCTCCAAGGAATCTTAGGTGGTCAACAAATCTTGTGTGATCTTGAAAATCACTTCTTCATCCTTCGAGGATGCTCCATGAAACAACTCAACAAGCTCAAGCAAATTGTCCCTATCATTAAGAAAATGGAGAAAATTACCTTTAATTCTTGTCATGGCCTTCTAAAACTTCTCCATGTCTTCCATGGAAGATTTCTTCTCCAACTTGCAATAGATATTTTTCATCAATGCATGGTTTCCATGGAGAGTGTGTAGGTCCTATTTGATCATGCACTCACTCATATTCAGTGATCATGCAAGAAAATGAGGTTCTTGCAGATGAACCTCTTCTTATTCCCTCTTTCTTAGATCAACTTTATGAAAATCCAGTGGTGATGTGGAAGTCGATCTTTGGACCTTTTCTTCAACTACTACTAGGTTTGCATGCTCATGGAGATTTGGTTTTGTAGAAACTTCTTCAAGTGAAATCTCTATGTTACCAACATAAAGAGGTAGAAATCCCTGAGTAGATGTCTAATCCAGGAAGATATTGGTTCCCACCCACCTATTCCACTTGGACCCCCACCATTGTTTCTTTTAGTTTTCTAGTTTCCTTAATTGTAGCTCAATTTACTGTTTTTGGAACTTTTTAGGTCCTAAAATTCTAGAGCCGTTTTGAGGCCCTAAACGACGTTTGTTTGGCATCGAATGGTGGGGAAAATGTGAGTCTATTTTGAACTTAATATTTGTTTTTATGGATGTATTCCTTAAATAGATATTTTTAATGATGTATCATGCGCACCAAACGGAGGTAGTATGCCAAAGTTACGACCGTGGGAAATTGATGTACCAAGTTACCCAACGGGACCCACATTCTGGCGTTTCACCTCCTAGGGCTAGGTTTTTGGATGTGTAGGGTTTCCATTGTTTCTCAATAATATATAGGCCTTTGAGCCTCATTGTAATAGGGAGTTCAGAGGCATGTATCCGCCACATTTATTCTTAGAGATAAGCTACCAACACTCTAGCTAGTTTATTTCCATTCTATATGTAAACAAGTTTCAGTTCTTTAATTGATGAAATGAAGTGTTATTTCCACTGCATCTTTGTTTCTATGGTTATTTTTGTATTATGTTGTGTTCCTGCATAAATCCGGATCAATGTCTCACTAAAACTTGAGAACCCTTCGCTAGGTACTCTTTCAACCATGTCCAAAGTGTTTCTTGTATCTCTGGATCGTTCTTTTACAACACTGGTGGTAGGTTCAAGTGAATGAACACCCTACTCTTTTGTTGCACAATGCTCACCAATAAGGATTTCGGTTATGTCTTTCATTGCTGCAACATATTTCTCTTTATGCTCATGGGAAAGTTCTCCTTCTCCTTCACTGCAAATACCTTGCAGTAACTTGCACTCCCATTCATGGATATTTATTTTAGTTTTCCCACTTGCAAGACTAAGTGGTTCATGGCTCTCCTCAATGATGATAGTGGGATGTGTATTCTTACTAATGCCAAGCCTCTCCTCTGATGTGTCTGCAAATTCATCATGATGCAAGGGAGTACAAAAATTTGAATTGTATTCATCCCTTTGCATCATATTTTTCTCTTCATGTGGTCAAGCTATGGTAGCTTGATCTTCCACCAAATATTCTGGTTCGCATACAACTGATGTATGCTTGTCTTCTGCTTCATTATGAAACTCAAGTGTTGACTGTAAATCTGATTTATAATATTCTTTTGGATCTAATCCAAAATATGCCTCACCACCCTCACATGAACCAACATCTTGAGCAGTGATCTGGATACCAACCACAAAGACACGTGAGGTGCATTCATCTTCACTTTATTCTCCTATGCAACCACCTTGTGGTGACTTGCACTTCACCTCATGGATATTTGTATCTACTTCATTTCTATTCTTCTTTAAGCAACTTGATACTTTTTCATCTTGATTGTTACTCAACTCACAACGTTTGGAAGCTCTGTTTGAAGAAAAACCAGACATTCTCATCATGCTTGGAAAAAAAATGGTTTTGATGAATACTCACCTTTGGCTCCTCTTTCTTCTTCTTTACTCACAGAGTTGGAACAACTTGGTTCCTCTATGGATGATTTGTTTCTCTTGAAAGAATGTTCATCGGAATTCTGAAGCCAAAATCCATAATTGAGATAGGCATACTCCTTGAAATTCATGACTCCACCAATATTCTTACCCAAAGCTAGATACTCCTTTTAACAACAAGGAATTTTTTCACATGATTCCATCATATTTTTTAATTCTTTTTTAACAATGGGAGAATCAGATGTTATCTCTTCTGTATCTAATGGCCAATAGAATTCATCATCAGAGTATGACATGGCTGAAATTTTCTTCTCTTGAGAGATTACTTTCCACAAGGGTGGAGGAAAGTGATCTGATACCACTATAATGTTCCTAAATCAGAATTTAAGTCTCTCTAACTCTTATGCAATAAATTCTAAAACAAACTTTAACATAACTAGTTGATAGGTGGGAAAATTAACAAGCTAAGGAGAGAGTAATTGGGATTTAAAGGTGGGATCAATAAGCTAGGGAAATTAAGATATTGTTTGTTTAGGTTCCTAAACACATGTATGTTGGGCCCATTTATATTTCAAACATCAGCTCTAGTGAAGTCTACTTCTAGGCTTTTGGGAGTCCCAACCGGTGCAAACAAAAACCCTTACTAGCATTATCCAAGAAACCAGTGGCTAAGAGAGTATTAGGAAGATTTTAAAACTTTGTAATAAAGTTACATATAATTATGTGCATGTTTATACATATCGAAAACAACTACAAGTTATTCTAAGGGTCGCAATGGTAAAACTAGCTCTTATGACAACTCACTAGATTCATCTTTAGGCTTTCCCAAATAGGTGAAGGAGGATAAGAATGATATGATTTAGAAATTGGAGACTTATATAAAGATTTTAATGACACATCATAATAATAATGGTTGGAGTTGGAGGCCCAGAGGTCGAATTATGCATCTTATGGTAAAACTAGTCAATTCTAGGTGCAAATCTAGACTAGGTTGGGTGAAAAGAGGTAAAAATTAGTCACACAGATTCAAATTGATATAAAATTATGAAGCATGTTTATAATATCAATATATATCCATGGATTTCGAAATCACTCTTATAAAAAATCGATATAGCATTCTTTAATAAGATGAATCAATATAGTACATTATAGAAGCTATAATCAAACAGAGACTTGAAGATTCGAACCCTTAGATGTATTCATGCACTGGAAACTTCACAATATTCTAGATACATATACAATATTTTCATTAATGGATGAAGGATGTTATCATATATCTAGATGTATCTTGGATGGTTTCTCCATGGCTCTATGTGATTTGCAATGAGGAATGGGAGACAAGAGAAGAGTAGGGAAGGGATACTTGGGGCACATCATCAAATAGAACTAAGGCTCATCACTCAGTTTTGAAACTTAGCTTCACATAGCATCAAAACATTCACAATATAAAATGAGAAATGGAGTTGGAAGCACCCTTAAATAAACCTTGAGTGACTAGTTGAGCAAGTCGTTCACCCGTTGAGCAAGTTGCCACTTCCAAACCCTAACCCTAATCATGGATGTGCCCTCCTTGAGGAAAATAGAAAGTGAGTATCTTAGCTAATGTTTCCCATTTTGTTCCCTTCAATCCAAAGTGGAAATTGTGCCCCCCTTTGAGTGAAAGATTCCTTAATAAGATTGGAGATGTTTCCTTGCAAGTCTCCTCTCATCAAAATAGAAAATGTGCCCTCCCTTGCCAAAGTTGCCTGGTTTTTCCCTAACTGCTTTTCCTGCACTTTCTACTTTTGAAGTTGTTGGCTTTTCCTTACTTTTTTTCAGTTTCTATATTTTTCTAACTTTTTTCGTTTGCCAGTTTTCTTGACATTTTCCAAGGAAAGTTGACTCTCCTAATGTGCCCTCCTGACATGGAACTCATTTCCATGTGTCATTATTTTCCACATTAATTAAATAATTACAGAAAATAATCATAATCAGAAATTATCCTAATACATGCCTCCATAGTTTTTAATAACAAAATTTTCATAAGTAATTTAATTAATTCATTTTTTCTAACCTCTAGGTGTTTGACATGGTCAACACTTAATGTTAATCCAGGAAGGGACATCACACTACCTCTCCTCAACTAAGAGTAATCCTCCTTATTATTCACCCTTTAAGAATAATTATTTAATATTGACAATGAATCTTCATCACATGCCTCATTTTTTAAACATAATGATCACCCAAAGGGACATGGAAAGCATCAATGGATCTAGATAAATGATTTTTTTTTAAACTTGTTCCCTTGCATAAAAGGTCCCCACTTTAACAAAGGACCACAACCCAAATAACATATTGTTTTTCAAGGAGGGAAAACAATAGAGCGTTTATGTGTTTGAAAGCTTACCTAAATCCTCTAGAGGTGGAAGGTGATTTGTCATTAGATTTGTACTTCATTTTGAAGGATGACAGGGAGGTGTAACCTCATTTGACCAGTTTCAACAAGAACCTTTGTAAAAGGAGACCCCTTTCTCTTCATGTCCCTTGGAATCAATTATATTTGAATTCAGTAAGTGTGCCCTCTCTTGGCCAATTAACACTTTAGGTTTTGAGTTAGGCCCCCTATAACACCTCTAGTTGGAACCCCAACCCTCAATACTTGTGAACCCACTCTTTTTTCTAAAATGGAATCTTACAATAAACCATAAGGTGAACTTACACATGGCCTTAAAAACATTGACAAGGAACACACCAATAATAAAAAACCTACTCCACCACCCTATTCCCAATTTTCACCGTTAAGTACTCAAAGATACCATCCCATAAATCAACACCAACCAAGATCCAAGCAATGTTAAGTGATCTCATTTCCTTAAATGACATATTAACACCATAGGAAATCCCAGTAGCATTACCAATTTAGAACATCATAACACCGTAAACCTAATATAAATCCTAGTAATTTTATGCAAACCAAGGTAATATCTATATTTTCTATTTGAGAATAAAAAATGACATCCATTTCTGAAGAGAAAGGAATGTCAGCCTCCATTTCTAACATTTTCTCATTACAATATCTACACCCCACATCAAGTGGAAAAATAAATCCGTGCAGCCTCAAGTTAACAAATAGAATGATAGAGAGTAGCCTAGAAGAGGGTCCTAGTCACCTTCAATCCACTATTGGAAATAATTATCACTCATATATCTCTTGTTTGATTTAGTGAATTATATGATCCTCAGGCATGAATGAATTTAATGTGAAAAGAAGGTTGTAGAAGACAAAGACAATTCAGTTTAAACTCATCAAAATATTCATGGAAAAATTGGACACACATGGAGAGAAAATTGGATGAATATCATTACATATATTAATCAGTAAATTATATGCAATACAATGGTGTTACGAATTGGAGAATTTGAATTCCTTAGGTAGGATTTGAATATATCAACTTGAACTAAATCTGGAGGTAACTTGATGTGGGAAAATCACCACTAGATCTCACTAATGAAACTCCAGATAATTGAATTAGATCAGAAATAGTTAACATCGAGTTAGGTGAGCAAAGGAACCCAATCTCCCTTAAATCATGTAAATTGGCACTAGGATCACTGAAAGTGAACTAACTACTATGAATCCTAGCATAAGTAAACATAACTGAACACCGACTAGGGTCAATTGTTGGTGACTATTGGTGGCTCTTAGAGTGGGTCCCTAAATTATAGGGATTGGTTCTTGGAGCTCCTAAACTCATGCAAACAGGCACATTAAGTGTTAGGTGGGACCTATATGAGTCCCCCATGGCATAAGCCTAAAGTGGCAATGACCTCCTAACCTACAAAAATACAAATATACTATGGTGGTTAAGGGAAGATTAATTAATTAATCCTAACACCCCCCCCCTTTAATCCTAACTTGGACAACTTGGTCCCTAGAATCTAATACCAATGGTGACCCATACAATCTAAATGCAAAAAATGACTGTTTAACAAATTAGGAAATGAGGAAAACCTCATCAGAACTCCCCCCGCCTCCCACCTTAAAATAAGTAGCAAGGACCAGGAACAATAACTGAATAAAGCCTTCACACCAAGAGAAAATTTATTCTTGAGTAGAAAGACTTGTGAAAAAATTATGTAGTCTACATCTATGTGGAGCAGTAATGCATTGTGATGGTCCTTGTGTGCACTACTTTCTTGATATTGTGCATGTGAACATCTCTGCCTTGTTCCAATCTGATGACGAATAGGAGAATAAATGTTGTTGCTTTTGCAACCAATATTACTTCTTTTCAACCCCTTTGGCAGTATGAAAAGATTGAAATTGGGATGCCATGCACTGGGGCCTTGCTTGAGCCCATACAATAGATTCCTCAACTTGCATGTCAAGAGAGAAACATTGTACCCATTAGGCTTTTCATTGTATATTTTTCCTTCCAATTTTTTAATTTGAGTGACATGATCCAATTTCTCATTGTTATTCAATGAGAAGAACTATTGATCAAACCTTACCATCATGAAGCATCTCTTTGGGATTTTGTAGCACCTCTCTAGGAGAAGTGGGTTTGCTTGACACAATGCAAGAATCTCATTCTGAAACTGAGATCTTATTCTCCTCATGTCAGATGACTCTTCAGTCATGTTCCAAAAAACCTTAATAACCTTTTGAGCCCATTTAATCCTATGATTGGTAGTAGGGGTTGGATCTAGATATGGATCTGATTGAACTTCATCTTCAATTCCATAAACTTATTCAACTTGGTCCTCTGCTTCAGATTCTAAATCTGAAACATTAATGGCAACATTATCATATGCAAAAGGTTTAGGTAGGATGAATTTACCTTCCCTTTCAAATGGCTAATGAGAGTTCATTGGATTTGAGTATGGAAAAAACTATGAGAATTCATATGACTTGGAGGCATGGTTTGCAATACCTTTCACTACCATCTTCCTAGTTGAGATATCTGAGATCTCCACTGAGTCATGACCAAATACCACTCGCTTTGGTGAGCCTGTATGAGTCATATGGTATACAAACAACAAACTTGTTTCCAAGGAGGGAACATATAGGACATTATTGAACACTTCATGCTCTATTTTGATTGAAACCTTCCCTTTAACTTGAATTTGAGTGTCATATCCCATGTGAATACTTGGACCATCAATAAGTTGTAATGAAGAGAATGATTCCTTATATGCAACCATGTGATTGGAGGCTTCTGAAACAATGAGGAAAGCATGAGATTTTGAAAATCCAGCCTCCAATGGATGGAATCTCTTATGATATTCATTTTTGTCTCCAGAATCAGCCTTCCTTGTGCCTTCAGGGAGAGAAATATTGTTTTTCTCAAGGAATCTTGGCATCTGGTATATGGTCTTCTTCATACAACCTTTCTCTGTATGGTTTCCTTTCTTATAGTAGGAGCACTTTCCCTTGTCTAAGGCTCCATCTATTGGATCAAACTCTTCTTTAGGTTCAAATTTAGTGTTCCTCTTCTCCTCTTCTTTCTGCTTCCTCCTTGGTTGTGCATTATTTGTCTCACCAACCAAGAGAGCTTGCTTAGGGAGGCTCTAAGGGATCCCATCTGTATCAGTTTGTCTTGTTCGTGTATTAGATATTTTTTGAAGGCATCAAAGGATTGCATTCTCCAATGAGGATTTTTCATTCTATTAGAGTGAAAGGTGGATACAAACACTGAGAATTATGGGCCAAGTTTGCTTAGAAATGAGAGAACCAATTACTCATATTTATTTTCAATCCCGCACTACTTGCATTGCATGGAAATGGATTTGAATTTTGAGAAGAAATGTTATATAGTTTCTAATTTGTTGGGTTGTAGTGCTATCGACTCATTCTCCAAAATATGGCCATTGAGCTCATCCTGCTTTCCAAATAAGGATTCGAGCTTATTTCATTTTTTCTTTTGGAGTTCGTAGTCCATTAAGATGGAAGAGTAGCTCCCTAGAGCTGTGGATGCACATGAAGCCAAATGCTTCATCCAACTTATTCATATGCTTTGAATTCTCAAGAGGTTGTTGGGGTTTGACCTCTCTTTCCATAGTGACCATGTACAAACCCTTGTTTAGCAATACTATCTGCATATCAGCCCTCCAATCACAATAGTTGAAGGGTGTGAGGATTATGGGTGTCAAACTTGTTGAATTCTCAATCTTACAGCTTCAATAACAACTAATTCTTCAGAAAAAGTTTGAATGTACCTGTAAAAACACTACAAAACACTTAAATTCACAATAAAACAAATTCAAACACTCTCCACTTTGACATGTGCACTTTATCTAGGTGCATCACACCTGGAAAGAATCCAGAGGGAGCAAGGCAAGAATACAAGGAATTATGTGGAACCCAATTGCTTTTGGTACATTAATGGAATTTTCCAAGGTTTGAATTTGTCCTAAATACTTGTTATGATACCATGTTTAATTTAGTGATGGCATAGGATCCTCAAGCCTAAATGAATTCAATGTGAAAAGTAGGCTACAGAAGAGAGAGACAAATTACAACCTAGATCAATACTCAAAACATTAGAAGCATGCATATAGACATTAATGGAAGGAAAAACAATCTTTATTAACAGAGATCTGGAAACATTACATAGCCTCCTATCTAACCAAGCTCCTCTGCAAACCAATACTTGAGTCATCTTGCTCCTCTCCTTAATGGAATCCTCCAACATAACTTTGCCTCCAAATTTGGTCCCCCTTTCCTCATACCCTTCCCGTTTCTTTATAGTTGCTTGTGAGGAAATAATTCAAGGCTTAGGATGTTTGGGGAAGTTGGGGAAGTTTTCAAACTAAGCCCAACTGCTGCTAGTTAATCATATTTTTATTTTTTAACTATTCTTAATGGAATTTGTGGGTTCATGTGCAGCATCTCACAAATGACTACGGGTTTCCTTAAGGAAACCCATGAATTTCATTATTTAAATATAACACGCGGGTTGCACATGGAAGACCCGCGAGTGGCATGCGATTTGCTCAAAAGAAATTCGTGAATACATGATGAGCTCAAGAGAAAAAATGGTTAATGCTCGAGTGAACAAGGTGTATTAATGATCCAAGTCATCTATAGGGTTATGGATACTTCAATCCTTAATGTCCTTTTGTGTAAAGACATATTTGATGTCATTACACGGATGAAGAAGTGTTGTTTCATAGTATAACAGATGCCCCCTAATGTATGACGTCAGAGGGTAAGGATAACTGTAACGTCCCTGACCCTCCAACCGGCGAAGAAGACGCTACCAATATCTACTATATACCCAGGAAACTAGCCCCATGAACATACAATGATAAAAACTGAAATGCATTGAAGTAAAACATGCATAGATGCATAATTATTCATCTTACAGTGGAATCAAAACCATACATTCAAGCATTTAGCATGTTCATCATTTTTATAAATTAACAAATACAATTGTAGATATGAAATAGACAAGAATACTTATCTTATGAGGAAGCTCATCCTACAACCAGCTATGTCACTACAACATTCCTCCCAACCATAGGCCAGTGTGCTCCTTAATCTCTCAGCAACACTACCACCCCTGAGCTGGGCATGATTCCCCAAGGAATAAGGAAACTAAGCAGGCTTACACATAGCCAAAGATACCACAGTAGTCAGCCAATCCAACACAATTGGGTTTATCAGGCTAAGACTACACAACAACACATAACTAAGCCAACAAGTTGGGTTTATCAGGTTATTGGGAGATGGAAGCATTGTCTGCTAAGCTAGTGGGCTCACTGAAGAGCTAAGGACACCTGCACCAGAACTAGCCTGACTTCTAAGACACCCACACACACCCAACACAAGGAATCAGTCCCTTCTCTGTTGCATAGTTCCTAATGCCCTGACTTCCCTTCCAATGCTATTCAGGGGGTGTGGAGAAGAAATCCACCCCTCTAGATCTATCTATGAGGCTCCCAAACACACCACGTTTACCAAGTAGACTCCTTTCCACTCCTACACAGTCCAAAGACCAACCACTGCATACACATAGCAAACTTGAGCAATTCACAGCTCAGACTAAGCAAAATGATCTCAGGGTTGTTCTTGGCCCTATCATGGCCAAAAAAACTCAGCAACAACCCACACTCATGGGGAAAACAATAGAAACGATCTCACCATTGAAGAAACGGGAAAGACATAGCCCGAAATTGGAGGAGGAAATCAAACTCAACAGACTCTCAGCATGGAGATGGAATTCATATACACAGAACCACAAAATCAGTAAGGAAAATGCACACACAGCCCAAAATTGGAAAAAGAAGACTGAACCAGTTGTTGTATGCACGCATGAAGACTGAGTGACTGCATGATGGAAAATCCAAAACCTGCCTATGAGGAGAAAACATCCCAGACCCAAAATCACGAGGATGAGAACCCACACAGCAAAATCCTCAACAATGAACCTCACACACACAGCGAAAATCATGAACGTGAGGTAGTTTCCCTAGCTCTATGTGTGAGAATCACCCAATGGAAGAATGGGTTGTATGGTCTCTTCCTACCCACATGAGGGTGAATGAGTCTGCTGGTGGAGTATGTGGGAAAGGACTGACAGTCCTACCACACACCACTGCCCAGCAATAACTGCCCAACTAACACCAGAGGCTTTTAATTTGGTAGTTGACTGATTGAGACAAGGAAAGGTGATTAAGTCAAAAGGGTGGGTGACAACTAAATGGATTTAACAACTGACACTTGGCTTTTCCCCATTGGCCCCCAAGGGTTAAATAATTTCCCTCCCTATCCTTAGGAAAATCATGCCCTTTTCATTATGGTTGCATTGACATAGCTAGTTGGGGCTTGTTTTAATTAAAATGCATATTTACATGATGCCAAAATTATAATGTGTCGGATAGCACAATATACCATCAGCAATGATTCTTAATTGTTGGAACAGTAAATGCTAAATCGATGGTGGGGATTTTTATTTTAGCTCCACACCACGATTAATTACAATATATACATCATATACATTTTAATGCAAATGGGGTCAAAAATGGGGTGTTACAATAACTGAAATACATTACAATATTTGTTCATAGGACTCAAAATCAAGGCTGCAGAGAAGTACCAGAAACAAACAACACGAGGTCATTTATAAAAAAATCATCACTGACGATTTCATGTTCAATAATGAGGAACACTACCTCCTTTACGAGATACATCATATAATATGGGTGACATGGCCACATATGATTTACAAAGGTGGATCATAGCCACATGAGTACAATGATAGATCTTCAATTGTTGGAAAAAATTTTACAAGGCATGGCACCATCTTGCACAACTTAGGTTATAAAGATTGTAAACCCAAGGTCTTCATCCAAATCCATAGAAACCAATACAAATCCTACCATGTGAATAGGTTGATTGAAGTTGAACATGGAAGGATACCATCAGAACATCAGCTTAAAGGTTATACTAACAACCAATGCATAATATTCCACCGAGATGTGAAGTGGATCCCGAGGTATTAACTTGAAACTCTAGGTCTTCTTCTTGTAGGAGGTGCAAATTGAAAGCCATGTGTGAAGAGGAAGGCAATGAATCCTTCAACAAGTCATCGGAGTAACTGGTAGTATGGACAAGGGAAGATGTACATAGAATAATCTCAAAGATGAAAATGATAGAGATTAAGGTGGGAAAATAGAGGCTAGGGGTCCTTGAGCAATGACCACAACACATTGATGACCCAAGGCAGCTTTAAACTTCAAGAGGAACAACTAGACCCATCTGCAATGTATGAGACATTAATAGATTCCCCGTGTACTTAGGAGAACTAAACCATGGAGGAGTAATGACTCAAAGTATAGGGTTGAACCAGGAAGTGAAAAGATGAAACATGAGTGACGAGAGACTCAAACTAGTGCTTTGCTCAAGGGATTCTCTGCCAAAACATGTACAAAAGAGTTTGTTTCCTTCCTTTATTGTTAAGTTTTAATGAGTCCAAGAAATTAAACTCGATTATTTATTCATTTTTTAGCAATCTTGAAGAAAAGAGATAATATTGCTTGATATAACACTGATTCATGGACTTTACGAACCAAAATTAGTAGATTCTTGTTGGTGTTTTCATGATTTTGAGGGTCTGAAAACTCCAAAGAAGACTCTAGGGGGGTGCTTTTTTGTAAAGTTAGTCGTTTGAGTCCTAAAAAGTATAAAACAAACCAAAGGAGAACTCTCTTAGCTTCCAAAGGACTAAGGTATACCTTTTTTGTACTTAGTCAACAAGGTCCAAAAAAGCGGTAAATTATCACCAAACCGACACTCCTTCAAAAGCAAGCATATAGCCTTAGTTTAATGAGTGTGAAGGAAAGAAAGATCACTCAAAATGTTCCATTTATTTATGAGAATGGGACAAACAACAGTAAACCCGATGTTTTGTACTGGTTAACGAGCATGACAATCACATAAAGAACGCTCGAAAACTTTTTCATATTTTAATACAGAGCACGAAAAAGAAAAATTGAGGTCAAACATGTTCTTTTTTCGTAATTTTAGTCCTCCATGCTCGAAAAAGAGATAAACCTATACCTAAAGATACTCTTCTAGCCACAGTGGACTAGAGTATTCATTTTTTTAAAGTAATCCATAGTGGTCCGGAAAAGGGTAAACCTTATACCGATATGGATGATCCTTCATTTACTTTAACAATTTTGAAAGAACAAGTACCTCCGCAATCTAGTCATCTTTAAGGATTCATGTTAGGGCTTGAAGATAACTCCATCTAACAAGAGCCTTATGACAAGGGTAGTCAGCAAGATAGATAGAATATGACACTCATTTTTGCATAAAAACAGCTATGAAGGCTCTTGTTACCTATCAACATGCAGCATGGGCACCAATATTGACGAGAAGTGTTATACCAAGGGTTACCCATGTTCACAAGGCTCTAATCCATGGAAGAACAACAATGTTTGAAGAAAAAGAAGGTTGCAGATTGCACCCCATGGATAAAAAGGGAGATCCTACAGTTCGTAAAGGGATAAAGTATCAATGCAAAATGTAAGGGGAACCAAATCCTATGCTATATGTTGAGATAATATGCTCCATATTTACTCATTAGCTACAAAACTAGGTAAAAAACAACCAATATTAGTCAAAATAATGAAAATTTGACCAAACTATATCAAAGTGGGTAAAAAATTTAAAATTTTGTTATAAATAGTTCATTTGGTTTGTTAAAAAACAACTCATTTGGTTTTTTAACCTTATATAGTGCAAATTATCCTTCAAATTCAAAGGCTTTGTATGAGCCAACCAATGGATGGAATCACGAATCACAAGTTACAGGTAGACCATCTTCTCCTTAGCTTTCATTTTATGCCATTAATTTCGATTTTTTATGCAAATTCAGGCCTTTTGGCGAGGTTTAAAGGACACCACATGGGAACCACGGGTAGCCCGTTGAAAACTCGCAAATTCGAGAAGCATTCGGGGGTATGCAAAGGGAAACCCACGAATGGAACATGTTGTTATAACTCGACAGTAGTGTTTTGTGCAAATTAGCATATTTACCTCTCTAATGGCCAAAAGTTTGTGTTTTGCAAGCACAATGGTGTTGGAATGGAGGGAAAGAGAACACAAGGACATGGATAGGGAAACACAAAGAGACCCATCAATGTTATATGATTTTAGAATCTACAGTGACCGCATCTTCCTAGTGTAAATATGACATGGATGACATTGTTTCATAGCCTCCACACAATATTTAAAGATGGTGGGACAGAAATAACCGGCACGTAAAATTTTATGGGTCGTTGCTAACCCATATAAATGACCCCCACACGCTCTGCAATGAGAATCATTTAGGACAATCTCTGCCTCCTCATGAGTGAGGAAACGAAGTAAAATAGAACCTACCCCTCCTCTATACAAGGTGTCTGTGATAATGAGGTAGTTTTTAACATTTAGTCATAACTTTTGTCGCTCTTCTCGTGAGAAGGTAACATGACATTTCAAAGTCTAGATATATATGAGATATATCAAAATATCTCCATACTAGAGATCATCAATTTAAATTAGGAATATGTGTTCATCAGGCAAAAATTCATCTTCCGTCGTTATAATTTTGTCACTAGGGAACTCAAAGATAAGTTCTACGAATACTAAAGACTTTTTTTATTTAGCAAACTGGAAATCCAAATAAAAATCCTAGAGTATGACAATCCATTTTTAAAACTTCCCCCAATGATTCGTCAGGATAGAACATATTGAAAATGATTTACATCAGCTACCATGGTAGTTGTCTTAAGTAGTATATAGTGATGTAACATGTGAATGCCATACATGTTTCCAAGGAAAACTTCTTGACATGCAAATATGTTAGTTCATGTCCAGCCAAAGCTCAACTAAGATAATAGATGACGTTCTCATGGAGCTTGTAATCTTCCTGAATTATCACCACCCTAACTGTAGAGTCTGATGCAGCTAGATACAATATAAAATCCCTTATGTAATCTGGTGCTCACAACAACGGGGCTAATATTAATGCTTTATTTAATTCCTCGAAACATTGTTGAGTTGCTTCATCCCATATAAATGAGGAATCCTATTTAATAAAGCACATGAAACCATTCGTTATCTTGGCATAATTCACTATGAACCGTCTAAGAAAGTTAGACTTACCTTGTAGACTTTGAATTTGTCGGATATTTCGAGGAGGAGGTAGATTGATAATTGCCTCAACTGTTAATGGATCGAACTTAATACCTTTATTGGAGACTATGAAACCTAAAAGTCTCCCTAACTCGACACAAAAGACACACTTATGGGGGTTTAAGTGAATCTTATAATGTTGGCATCTTTCAAACACCAAATGTAGATGTTCTAGATGGTATTTTATTTTCCTAGAATGAGCTGGAAGGTCATCCAAGTAAGGTTCGAAAATAAACTTTATATCATGAAATTCAAAATCCATATCCCTTTAGAAGGTGTCCCCATCATTCTTCAATACAAACAACATCTTTTTATATGCAAAAGTACCCCAAGGGAAAATGAAGGCAATCTTATGTTGGTCCTCGGGTTTAATTTGGATTTAATTATATCCTGAGAAACTGTCCATAAAATAAAAGACTTCACTAATAGCACACACATCAATTATTTGATATATAAAAGGTGTGGGGAAGTTATCTTTAGGACATGCCTTGTTTAAGTCCCTAAAATCCATGTAGACACGTATATTTCCTTGCTTCTTGTCCCCCAGGACTGGGTTGGATACCCATTTTGTTAAAGAGGTAGGGTATATAAAACCAGCTTTCAATAATTTTTCCACTTCATCCTTGACAGTTGTCACTTTCCATGGATTCACTAGGTGCATATTTTGTCAAATAGGTATGACATTAGGGTAAGTTCATATTTCATTCCCTACTATAGATCGATTGATGCCTGCCATATCCTCATAAGACAAGGAAAATACATCGTGAAACTCCTTAAAAAGGGTTGTATAAGTGGCACTTTCTTCAAGTGAAGAACTTGATCCAATGTAAACATTTTCCACAACATATGGTTTAGTAGATATGTTGACAGGTATAGTTGTGTATATGTTGGCCATATTTCCTTCAGGGAACATTCCTTTGTTGGGAAAAGGATTTATGGGTTGATCAACATCTTCACCCAATCTCATATGGAACTCATAATTTTCAATTTTGCTCTGCTCTGGTAGGAAATATGACTTATGATGTAAGTATTCACATACTTTATCTAGTCTTATCATTTCCTCCAAAATGGATTCATTAGATGGAAAAACCATGTCTAAGCAATCACATGAATAGGTTGAGTTTACTACCCATGCATGTACATAGGATTCCTTTGGCTCCTCTAAGACGGGAGGATTCAGGAGAGAGTCAGCAGTAGCATCAACTTGAGCTTGTTAAGTTATTTATGCTACTGACAAGGGCACATTAGGATCGAATTATGAAGGGAGAACCCATGGATTGGTCCTATGTAAAATTGTACAAATAGTTTTCCCTACACTAATCATTCCTAAAAAGTTGATAGGAGCAGAAAAATCAAAAGTCTCCATCAATTATGTATACATCCCAACTCCTAATATTTCATTTGTCGGACGCGATTAATCAATCAAAGGAACATTACACCTTCACATGTCTGTACAACTCTTCTGTGTATAATATAATTGGTCTATAGTCACTAGCTTCCCTTCATGAGGGAAGACAAGAACACGAAAGATAGACTACAGAATAGTGCAAATGGCATACGTCCAACTCCTGCCCAAGAGAAAATTGTAGTCCAAAGACGCATCAACAACCTCTATTTCTACCGAAACCATTTTTCCTGCCAATTCAATGTCAAAATAAGGCAATATACTTTTAGGGCGAAAATATATTTCATCAAAAGAAGTTAGTAAGGTGTTTGACGGGACTAACTTAGGGGCGCCAAAAGCTTTCCAGCATGAAACAACCATCATGCATGTAGATGCACCTTAATCTATAACAATTTTTCCAATGGTTTTACTGCCATGGACTACTTCAATTTGGAAGGCTACATGATAGGGTAAGTGAGGCTTGACATTGGAAAATTCAAACTTGGATGTTAAGTTCGCAGAATCAGTGCTACCAATGTCTGTCAAAAGTGCATTACGCTGAGATTGACAGCCCTACAACACTTCCAAGGTGGACATAACACAAGTAGTTTGGGATCAATATTCCACAATTGAATAGTTGGGAGTGGCCCCCGCATTAAGGTTATGGAATGTCTTCTTGAAAATACCTTTCGGTATCATTGCCATGGGTTCAATCGGTTTTTAAATCAAAACAGGGGTTGATTTCTCTGCAGGTTGCTTGTCTTTCTACGAAGACTTTTATTTGTAATTCTTAGCTCGAGTTTGTAACAATGTTTGGGATCAGAACATGTTGATGTACGATTGATCGAAAGGGGGGGTATTCTGGGTTCCCTCAGCATTCTTTGAATCACTCGAAGTTGCATTTTGTCCTTGTGGAAAAGGATCCTGAAGGAAGGAAGGTTGTTGCTTCAGCAACTTCTGGGCTTGTTCCATTAAAGGGCATTGATAGGTTAAGTGATCCTCCTGACAAAGTCTAGAGGGAAAATTTACATTTTTCTTTTCTTTATTTACCCCCTCGACATTGTTTGTGGGATTTTGTTTATTTTGGTTTCCCTCTCCTTTCTTCCCTTTTTTCTTCCCACAGGACTACTAAGTGCCCTTCGGGGTGGATTGTGCATTAAAAATCTATGCAGTCTAAGGGGAGGAGGTTGAAACCTTGGATGCATCCACTGTAGAGTGCTTCATTGATAGTTTGTGTATTTTTTTTCCCAGTAATTCTACAGTGGGTGACTGGACTAAACCTACAATGCCATCACCATGCAGTCCATGCTTTGGTTTTGCAAAGTTTGATTTAGACCTTGGTGCATTGGGTATGATCTCGTAGAGAATCCCAGACTGGGATTAGATTAAATAAAGTTGTTGGGCTCTAAGAATTGCCTCTTCTTTGGTTGTTACTTCTGAAGTTGAAACATCCTTTGAGATATATGGCAACAAGGATTTCAAGAACCATTCCAATAGAAATTCAAGAGGAATATTATCCTTGATCAACCTCTTTATTCTTCGCCACTCCTAAATGTGGTCAAATATGTGTGTGGATTTATTCTCTTGAAATTTCGACAAAATATCAGTATCGACATCATACCGGACTGAAAGTTGAAAGTGGTTGAGGAAAACAATGGCTAAGTTAAGAAAATTGTCATAGGCAACTGACGGAAGTTCAATATCCCATTTAGCTACTACACTCATCAGAGTTATTTCAAAGAGTCTTAACTAAATTGAATCATCATTCAATGAATTAGAAGAGCATCATAGATGGAAATTTATGACATGGTCAGCAGGGTCCTCTCTAGTCTTCCCTTTAAATTTTGGGATATCGAAAGGGATTTTGATAGGGACTGGTGGCCAAATCGGATCATCGCACACAGGGTCATTCAATAATTTCGAGAGGTCTGGAAATTTAAAGTTTCTAAAAAAGGAATTTGAGGCCGAGCTATGGATTTATATTGGCGAACCTAGTGTGAGGGAGATCCTGTACCAATGTTCCCATAAATTTGGTTGGGGTTTCCCCCAGTCATCGATTGTGAAGAAGTGACAATATTATGAAAAGGGTTCCATCCGAAATCTAAGGGTTTACTGACTTGAGGTGTGTTGTACTGAGTTGGTATGGTTTCGACTCAAACATGTGTCATCAATACTAGAGATATCAACCTTCCACTAAATAATGGAAAGGTAGAGCTTCCAATCGGCGTAGTCGAGCCCTGGCCTAAGTTTTGAAAACTGAATCTGAGAAAGGATTCTGGTTTCCAGAAGACACACCTGCCAAAGTTGGGGTAGGACCTACATATGGCGAGGATGGAGGAATGTGTCCTCCATACTAGAGATACCCTTAGACGAAAGGAGGGGAACCAATAATATTGTTCTGAAAGTTCATAAATAGGGAAGAGAATGTAAAAGGCATATTAGGTACACCAGTAACCACCACATTAGTCAATCTTGTAGTAGGACTCGCGGGAACAGAGGGGCTAACCACTCTAGGACTCAGAGATGAATGAGTAGGTGGAGTAAAATTTAAACATACTACCAGTTGACGAGCTTTTCTTTCACCTTTTAATAAAATGCAAATCGAAATTTGTGCATAAATTATCAACCCATGGCCACCAAGGCTTATGAGCTACCTAACAAAGTATATGTTAGACACTGTAACTTGGAATGATTTTAACATAGAGGAGGTCGATGGATTACTGAACTGGATTAAGATGCAACTGTTGGTGAATAGGCTTCTAAGAAAATCACAAGTTACATAAAGAATCATACAATCAAACCAAAGCACTAACTATCAAATTTAACAAATATCCTGCTATGCTGCAAACATTCTACTATGTTGCGGAAAGAAATTAATGCCTAAATCTTATTTAACAAATTGAGAATTTCACATGAAAGTGATTTAATAAACAACAGCTACAGTAAAGGGGTTGGAAAGAGCTAATTTAATTCAACGGCCTGCTTCTACCATTATGAGCTAGCAACAGAATCCCAAAAACAATTCTAATGCAACAATTCACCACAGAAGTAATCCTGATTCAATGTTCATAATCCATACATTCCTCTATGTTCACTAATAATTATAAGAATTTTATACTATCCAGTCGTGTCACTACTTAAACATTCACACTTAACTATGATTAGCACACCAAATCTGAATACAAAACAATTAAATCAATCATCAACTGCATCAAACATTAATTTCATCAAACATCAACTACATGCATAAAGAAAAGAAATCCTAACTACAACATCACATGTTTTAGAAGGGAGGCCTACCTTCGATGACNTCATCAACTGCATCAAACATTAATTTCATCAAACATCAACTACATGCATAAAGAAAAGAAATCCTAACTACAACATCACATGTTTTAGAAGGGAGGCCTCCCTTCGATGACAGGAGCTGAACAAGCCACTCACTCAGAAGAAATTCATTAACACATCCAAAATCAGGACAATATTGAGTTTTTATATAAAGGGTCTGATCATAGCATTGTTCAATAAATCTATTCAAAATGATGGCTAAACTATCCCATAAGAGATTCAAAGTTCTTATACATCAGCGCTCATGAGAAAATTATGAAAGATCGTGTAGTTAAAACAAATTTCCAAATAAGGCTCATTTGTTGATTCTCAAAATATTTCGTGAGCCAACCCGGGAGCTAGTACCGTGGAGAGTGGAGATGACTCCAGGAGAGTGGAGAGTGGATAGCCCAACAAATTATGAGTCATTAAAGACCCGAAGTGTTGAATTGGACACATAATCACTGATCCTTGAATTGATTGCATGATCATGTATGTGCTAGGTAGATGACCAAAGTGATGTAAAATAATGAGTAGAAGAAAAATATATAAACTTGATACCCATCTGTTATAACTTGAGATTGAGATACAAGTTGCCCAACTTCCATAATTCCTTCATTCTACTACCTAAAAGTGAGATGATATTGAACCTGAAACACCACTTCTTTAGTAGGCGATCATGGCATCATAACTCTATCGAAATCATCATCAATTGACAAATAATAAGGAAAATGAGATCAGTCCTTACCAAAGCCAAAACTTTGCCAAATGTAATGAAGAGAGCAAGTGGTAATATAGGATCAAATCAAAAAGTTCATAAACAAGGCAAAATATGGGAACAAAAAGGGTCATATACACAACCCTTCATCTCCCCCCAACCAAAAGGTTTGCATGTCCTCATGCAAACTAAGACTATGATCCACTAACAGGGGTACTCAGAGAGCTGTTTAGCCACCTTATAGGAAGAATAGCCACCTTACCTTGCACTGTAAAAGACCCTATGTTTATTAATAGTTTTCCAAAATTCAATTTCCTCTCCCTCCTTCACAGGACACCAAAGTAAGGAAAATGGAATCGAAGCCCGATCCAATTGGATTTATGCACACTTAGGAATTTAAAATATGATTGTACCATGTCTAGGGTTTGCTCGAACATTCTGATAGAGAAGGGATATTTTCTTTTCAAGTCTAGACTCAGGGCATTAATCCTTCTTCGTGGACAGAGCAAAGCCTCCAACCTATGAAAGGGGACCCAGTTCCTGCACTCCTGAACAACTTTAAGTTGGGCGGTCTCCAGGAGTGTAATGAATGATTGATCTTGCATAACCCGGTTCCTAGCTGTGAATAATTTTTCAACTGAGGGGGAACCTCTCACCCAAAGAGAATCTTGTCATTCAATGTTTTCTACAATGGTGGCAGCATTGTTCCATCTCAAATGATTTCTCATGAAGGACATGAATTCCCTCAGTTGTAATTCCCCTACATGAGGGTTTGGGTCCCAATCGTCATAGCCTATCATAACCAAATTATGCATATATAATTCACATAAAAATTATTGTTCTTCGTCATTACTTCTGGAAAAAGAAGCAATGAACTGATCTTCTGTCTCAATGTGATCATTATACCCCATGGTTACCATTGACAGTATAAAAGATATAAGTTGTTCCTTAAAAAATACACAGTAAATATTCGAAGGGGGTCTTAGATTCCTCATAAGATGAGCCAAATAATTCATACATGTATTCTTTTTCAAATTTCAATTTATCCACTTCTTGAATAAGCCTCCTTATGGCCAGGGCATAATCATGTTTCTGTAGCTTCTCTGTAATTATTTCCTACTTGTTCCCTTTCATCAGGTCGCCAACCAACTTTAGCTCTTCTTCTAGTTCCCCTGTTGTTTCTTTTAGTTTTGCTACCATTTCTTCCAAGTTCCTTATTTGGGCTTCATCCTAGGGGATATCTTCGTGCATCTCTTGATTCTCTGCTTCTTCTACTTCAAAACCCTGATACGGTTCGGTTGGCACCCCAACAACTCCCCTTCATTTTGGTAAAATCAAAGGGGTCCCTCATATAAATTTTGTAAATAATTAGCTTTTGATTTTCTTGCTTGATTCGGTTAGTGGTTTGATTGTTTTTTTGTTTGGATTTCAATTGTCTTCGCTTCTCATTTCTTCATCATTCTCTCATTCTCCTATATAATTTTGTTTAAGATAATCATATGTTTTGGGTTGGTCTAAGATTGAATGGTCTCATCTTTTTACGGTCTCACCGATCTCCAGTCTTAATGGATAGACACTTTAAAGCAACATTTTGGTAGATCAAGGTAAACCATGTAAATACCCAATTTTATGATGATTGATCTACGCCTTGAAATATTATCTAGTAAAGAATGAAGCTAAGTATTTAACTCCAAATTTTTATGATTTGATTGCATTCTTTAAGCTTTAAAATTTTGTCAAAAATCCTTCATTATTGTAATTTTAGGTTCTTTAATTAATTTATGAAGGACTTATTTAACAAGATTCTTTTCCCATCCTCATGGATTATATATTAAATGCATTCAAAAAAAGTTTCATAACTTTGGACAATCATTCAAATCTTCTTAAATGTTATGTCTTTTTGGCAAATCTATAAGACTTTTCTTTAATTTCATCAAAGCTAAGGCTCTTTTGTGTATTATTAATTTCGTGCTTTGTAAAAATTATAATCTAGTCCAAAGTTAAAAAACTTTATTCACATTGCTTATAATTTTAATCACTTGGTTTATCATATATCAATTATGGTATTTGTTTTGAAACAACAAAAAATTCAATTTTTATTAATTTTCAAAATAAAGACAATTTTTTAGTGAATTCCACGATGCATAGGAGTCTTTCCTTTTAAATGACTTTATCCATTTACATTGTCATTGAAATATGTATATCATGATTAAATTTTGAAAAAGGTTATGAAAGGGATTATACTCTTAATAATTGTATTTTATCACGAAAACATTAATATATATCAAATCCTTTCATAAGGGAAAAGCTCACGTTTCTTTTTATGCATGGATTTGGAAGGTCAACTTTTGAAGCGTTCTGGTTACTGCACGCCGAGTAAGATATATATAAATGTGAAATATAATTTATGTTGTGCAGGAATATTAAGCATTGGATATGGATGCTAATGCATAAAGGTTGCCTACTTTCCAATCATGCTACAGTTGCTCAACCAACTTTCCAGTTACACAAATAAATCACGCCAACTCCGAAGCATAGTTGTTACAAGTGTAGGGAATGCACGCTAAAAGGAGAACTCAGTTCGGAAAAAAAAGGAGATAACGTGGATACAATTTAAATAAAATCGAGTTGTTCTCGTAAAAAAAAAATGTTATCAAATTGGCTCCAAAATATCTGAACTTAGTTATCCAGCTCATAACATTGCATTAAGATACAATAAATCTGAGGATCTTAATCATTAAATATTCATCGCTATTCTTGAGACATTTAATTCTTAGATTCCAAAAAAAAGCTGCCATATTCCGGTCATGTAGTTTTGCATGGCATAAACATAAGAGGTTATGGAGTCTATAAGATGTCCAAATAAATAGGTTCATCATTCAATCACATCTCAACACTTTACACAAGTCTAATCTCAGTAAAAAAATGGATTCCTTTTGTTGGAAGTAATAGTGTAGTTAGAATGTATTCATCATGATCGCATAACAATAATTACATAAGAAAAGTGAGCATTCAGTTACAACAATAATTACATAAGAAAAGTGAGCATTCAATTATCTGATGAAGTAACAGGGAAGTTTCCTTATTTTTCTTGCATTTTTTTTACCTTGCAGAATGTTTTAATACTCCTTTTATCCTTTCTTCTCAATTTATTATTGTTTAATGAATGTATCGAATATCTAGGTTGAGAAGAAAAGATGCAAGTTTTAAGGAACACCTATCTCTAACAGGAATTAAGGTTTTTTTTCTTGAAATTCGCTGAAAGAAAATAGCACTAGATCGTGAAGTTCATGGTGAACTTCATGTGAGAAATTGAACAAAAAAAGTTAAAGATATGTTTGACATGAAATAGTCAATTTCTCTCATATTATGTGATGAAGCCATTTTTGGAGCACGTGATCATTGGATATGTTGGCCTGCTAAAGGAGTTTTTATACGTGATCACAATTACATTTCCATGTCTATCGGTTTGTCTTAGTAAACAAGGAGTAGAAGAAGAAACCAGATTCTCGTCATTATTCAGAAACCGATTTTCTGTTGCAAACTGCAGGTAAATTAAGAAGAAATAACAAAATCCGAGATATGGGTTTTTTGCAGAACGGACTCATTTATTATAATTGTGAGGAATCTCCTAAAAAGAGTGAACCATTTGATAGATTTTCCAGGTTCTTTGAACACGTTTTTTCAGTTGCGGCCAGCATGGAATCGGTTCACTTTTGAGTTTTCTGTTGGTTTGTATTGGACTATTTAAAACAATAGCAGAGATTGCTTTGAAAAGGTGGAACGCTCTAGGAAACTAGATGAATTTATTTTTCCATTTTTCTATATGTTTCTCTATTAGGGATGGTCTCCATAAACCAGAGAGATGACTGTGTTTCACTTTCTATTTTGTTTTCTTGTTCCTATGCAAAACTAACTTTTGCTCACTGAACTAGAGACGGAGGTGTTTCCTAAGGCTGATACATCAAAACTCTTTTGAAGCTATGGTGCTTTGAATGGACATTGGAACCTGTTCTCATAGCTTTGTAAAATTTCTTTTATGGAGTAATTGAAGCAGATTACTTGTTCCGTTCATCATTATCTTCTGTGGGATTGAAGCAAACTATAAACTTTGCTTTTAGTTTATGCTTCATTTCTCATGATCAGAGTCTTTTAAAACTTATTTTGAAAGACAGTGATTGATGTTGCATTTGATCTATCAGCTGATATTGATTTACTTTGCAGAATTAAAAGAATCTAACATTTTTTTTCGTGATCTTAATCCATTAATTTGTAAGAGCTTTTAAGTTTTTTTTAGCATGTAATAATTTGATTGTGAGACTGTTCTTCAATTTAAATTATTATATGTTTATCTTTTAAATGCAAGATGAATTAATATTAATTTTAAATCATGCTCTTGGCTAAGATAGGTAGTCTGCATTTAGGTTATCATAGAATAGAATTAGGAGCTACTATTTTCTGCACTTAGCTTAAGATAACCTTCAACATTAGTTAGTTATCAAGTTAAATTTCTTTGATTTGTTAGCAGTTTGGTTTGAGTAAACTTGGCACACACTCACCTTAGAGAGACTCTCTATTCTGAGAGCACATCATGCAGGCAGCAGGGCCTTGATCCTATGAAGGATAGTTACTTTAAACACATACAAGATTGCATTAAGTCGAGTGTGTGGGCTATCTTTCCGTAATTTGGCCTAAGACAGTTTTTTCGGCCAACAAATGGCGCTAGAAGGAGGGCCATGAGGTAAAAAAATGGTTTTTGTTTTTTATCTTTTTATTATTTATTTCATTAATCATTTATCCTCCAGCCCTTATATTTCAGTATATCATATTTTTATTCTTCTATGTTGTCATAGACACATCATAGGGATGGTTAGATGGTAAGCTAATCATTTTGAGTCAGTTTGTATGGCTCATTCCCATATCCTTGTATGGGAGTCCAACACAGCATTGAACTTGCATGGACCATTACATGAACTCCCTAGAAAGGCAATTGTTTTCTTGCCAAAGTTTGACGGTGAAGGGAATATCACAGCTTTAGAACACATAAGAAAATATTAGCCTGTATTACGTTTACTTGATATTACATATGAAGATGTTGTATGCAGGATTTTCCCCTTCACTTTTGAAGGAAAGGTATCTGACTGGTATTTTGTTCTTCCCATTCACACTATTCATGGTTGGTCTGATTTTAAAAGAGTTTTTCAAAGTGCTTATGATATTTATAATGCGATTGATATATATCTTGAGTTGGATGGAATACAGGTCAAAGACGATGATTCCATATGCGAATTCAACACGTGCTTTCGACAGGTTTATCATTGACTCAAAGACAATCATAAACATTCAGGTGACATTATTTATGAGTGGTATGTGCGTTCCTTACCTAAATCTATAGCTATGTTTGTTGCACAAAAGGGTATAATTGATTTTGAACAAGCATGTGAGCACGCACAATCTCTTGAGAAGGATTTTAAGAGGTATTCACATGACCTTTATTCCTCTTTATTTTTCGATAATAATGATAATAAAGATAAACGTGAAGAATATAACAAATCTGAAATTTCTAGGTTGTATGAACAAGTTGAGATTTTACATGATGAAGTTATATATTTGCATAATCATAAAAATAAATCAATTATGCATAATGAAGAAAAAATTGCAGCTATGTGTATAACATCAATTGGTTAACAAGAATATCATAACTTAGCTATAAATTCATTGCAAAATCTTGATTATTATTTTCCTCCACCTGGGATTGAATATAAAGAATGCATTACGACAAATTCTCATGGTTTTGAATCCACATCTGAAACCCTGAAAGTAGATCATAATTCAAGTACATCATTTAATCACTTTGGTCAATTTTGGAGCAAATCTGAAACTGATTTACAATCTAATCTTCCTACTCTAGATAATATTGAATTTGAAATGGAATCAAGTTCATGTTGTCATTCATCTTTTACTAGAGTTGGAACTAATGTTGAATCTGATCATAAGTCTTCCTTTGATCCAAATTACAAGTAAGAAGATGATATTGAAAGTTCAAAGTCTAGGAGAGAGATAGCTCTAAATTTAATTGATAAATATAATCACAATATTTCAATATCAAAACAATTTTGGAGTTCTCCTCATTTTAATTATTCAACTTCAAACCAAAGTTCTGTTTCATATGATTATGTGAGTAATGAAAACTTATTGGATGATTATACAAAATCACGTACTATTGAGACATTGGGTAATAATTATGAATGTCAAGCAGAAGTATCCCATACTCCTAAAACTCAAGTTTGTGTTGAATCTAAATTTCAAGTCTTAAACGAACATGAACTGAATAATGATGATCTTCTCACCATAAAACAATGTTTAGAAGATGGCAAGGGGAAATTTTTAGGAGATATTTTTTCTTCTGAGTTTGAAGATTTCTTTAACTACCCAATCCGCTCACAAGAATTTTATACAGAACAAATTTTACCTGAATGTTTATTTCCTTACAATTTTAAAGATATAACAAGTACTCTTGATGATGAATTAATCAAAATTGTTTCTCAATTTGACGATCTTTATAAGAGATGTATTTGTTTACAAGAGAGTATTCATGATAGAAGGATTGCACATCATACATTTAAGGGATTAGAAAAAGTATCAGATTTGCCTTTTGTAAATCAAATTTTAGACATAGATTGTAAAAAAGATCAAATTTCACCATACAAATGTCTTGGTCTTATATCTTATCCATCTTTTATATCTGAAGAAATGATTATATTAAGAAATAATTCAAGGGGTGATAATTCCTTTACTGTAGATTTATCTCAACATGTAAATATTGATCATTGTACATATCATGATCCAATAGAAGTTTTGTTAGAAAAATCATTTCATGTGAGATTTCCTGTAAATAATATGTTTCTTAGCTTGCACTTGTTAGGGATAGATTTAGATAGTTTTGATTTTGATTTTGATTTCTTTTTTTTTCCATTTTTATTTCGGATTTGCGATGTACATGTGTTTATTGGTTTGAGTTTGTATGGTTGGTTACATTGGAAATTTGATTTCACTTGATTATTTTTTTTATTTTTATTTTTTTGTACATATGTAAATAGGGTTTGGGTTTCCTTTTTATTTTTTCCGTTTGGTTTTGTTTGATTTAAAGGGGTTAGTGTAAATAAAATAAATCTATGTGGTTCGAATTTCAGTTTGTTCATTCATTTTGAGTAATTGTTATAAATATTGTCTTTTTTCCTGTTAAGACTGATCAGGTTTTCTCGAATTTGAAACAGATCTGTTGTAAACTTTTAGAAGTTTGTACTTACTATCAGAATTGATCTTTTGTTGCCTGTTATATTTATAGTAAAGATGATTGATAATTTGTCTTTTCAAAACTTGGTACTTGGGAATATTTATTAATTCGAACTAACAGTCATTTTTTAAACTACTTACAATCTGGGAAGTACTTGGATATGTTCTGTTTATAATTTTTGATTTTATGAAATTAGGAACAAAAGGTCTCAGTAATGAGCTAGATGATTCATTTCTGATGATATTTGTGAGTGACATTGTCTTATGGTTACCTAGCTAAGACAATGATTCCTTGTTTTATAAAGTCTTGAATACAATAGCAAAATTTATCTATAATAAGATGGAACATGTTTCTTGTATTTTTCAAAGGAATAACTCGGTTATATCTTTATACTGGAAGTTTTGGGTTATCTTTTATTTTGAGTATTTGGTTTTGACGAGATTCTCTTATCTAGATTGTCTATATGTGAAAAAATTTATTAGCAGCGTGGGGGTAAATTTTTGAAAGTATTTGCAAACGTGAAAATCATTAAACACCTGTTTGTCTTAAATTGAGATTACCTGATTTCTCAGAGTGAGTCTTAGACCATATATTACTCAAATGTTTGATGAACAGAGATAACTGGTTCACCCAGCATGTTGCCATTTGTTGGCACCCCAACAACTCCCCTTCATTTTGGTAAAATCAAAGGGGTCCCTCATATAAATTTTGTAAATAATTAGCTTTTGATTTTCTTGCTTGATTCGGTTAGTGGTTTGATTGTCTTTTTGCTTGGATTTCAATTGTCTCCGCTTCTCATTTCGTCATCATTCTCCCATTCTCCTATATAATTTTGTTTAAGATAATCATATGTTTGGGGTTGGTCTAAGATTGAATGGTCTCATCTTTTGACAGTCTCACCGATCTCTAGTCTTAATGCATAGACACTTTTAAGCAACATTTTGGTAGATCAAGGTAAACCATCTAAATACCTAAATTTATGATGATTGATCTACGCCTTGAAGTATTATCTAGTAAAGAATGAAGTGAAGTCTTTACCTTCAAATTTTGATGATTTGATTGCATTCTTTAAGCTTTAAACTTTTGTCAAAAATCCTTCATTATTGTAATTTTAGGTTGTTTAATTAATCTATGAAGGACTTATTTAACAAGATTCTTTTCCCATCCTCATGGATTATATATTAAATGCATTCAAAAAAAGTTTCATAACTTTGGACAATCATTCAAATCTTCTTAAATATTATGTCTTTTTGGCAAATCTATAAGACTTTTCTTTAATTTCATCAAAGCTAAGGCTCTTTTGTGTATTATTAATTTCATGCTTTGTAAAAATTATAATCTAGTCCAAAGTTAAAAAACTTTATTCACATTGCTTATAATTTTAATCACTTGGTTTATCATATATCCATTATGGTATTTGTTTTGAAAAAAACAAAAATCAATTTTTATTAATTTTCAAAATAAATAAAACATTTTAGTGAATTCCACGGTGCATAGGAGTCTTTCCTTTTAAATGACTTTATCCATTTACATTGTCATTGAAATATGTATCATGACTAAATTTTGAAAAAGGTTATGAAAGGGATTATACTCTTAATAATTGTATTTTATCACGAAAACATTAATATATATCAAAGCCTTTCATATGGGAAAAGCTCACGTTTCTTTTTATGCATGGATTTGGAAGGTCAACTTTTGAAGAGTTCTGGTTACTGCACGTTGAGTAAGATATATATGAATGTGAAATATAATTTATGTTGTGCAGGAATCTTAAGCATTGGATATGGACACTAATGCATAAAGGTTGCCTTCTTTCCAAGCATGCTACGGTTGCTCAACCAACTTTCCAGTTACACAAATAAATCACGCCAACTCCGAAGCATAGTTGTTACAAGTGTAGGGAATGCATGCTAAAAGGAGAACTCAGTTTGAAAAAAAAGGAGATAACGTGGATACAATTTAAAGAAAATCGAGTTGTTCTCATACAAAAAAAACTGTTATCAAATTGGCTCCAAAATATCTGCACTTAGTTATCCATCTCATAACATTGCATTAAGATCATACAATAAATCTGAGGATCTTAATCATTAAATATTCATCGCTATTCTTGAGATCATTTAATTCCTAGATTCTAAAAAAAAATGCCATATTCCGGTCATGTAGTTTTGCATGGCATAAACATACGAGGCTATGGAGTTTGTAAGATGTCCAAATAAATAGGTTCATCATTCAATCACATCTCAACACTTTAGACAAGTCTGATCTCAGTACAAAAATGAATTCCTTTTGTTGGAAGTAATAGTGTAGTTAGAATGTATTCATCATGATCGCATAACAATAATTACATAAGAAAAGTGAGCATTCAGTTATATGATGAAGTAATAGGGAAGTTTCATTATTTCTCTTGCATTTTTTTTTACCTTGTAGAAAGTTTTAATATTCCTTTTATCCTTTCTTCTCAATTTATTATTGTTTAATGAATGTATCAAAGATCCAGGTTGAGAAGAAAAGATGCAAGTTTTAAGGAATGCCTGTCTCTAACAGGAATTAAGGTTTTTTTCCTTGAAATTCGCTGGAATAAAATAGGACTAGATCGTGAACTTCATGGTGAACTTCATGTGAGAAATTGAACATAAAACGTTAAAGGTATGTTTGACATGAAATAGTCAATTTCTCTCATATTATGTGATGAAGCTATTTTTGTTAGTTTTTCATCATATAAGCTAGCATTATGATCTTAGGATCTGTTCACTGAGAGAATAACAAGCACAGCAATAAAACATAAGCATATCACAAGAGACAAGAGACACAAAGAGTTTTCCTCGGGGAAACCATAAAGGAGAAAACCCCGCAACTTCCTCAAAGATAGAATCAGCACAAAATGGTAAAAACAGAAAACAACAAGATGCACTCCCAACAGCAGTAGACTTCTTCTTCTGTCTAGTCCCAGTATTTCCTTCCTCACTAATGCACCACACTTGAGTGAGTGAGTGATGTATGTTGCAAGTGATAAATAGAGAGGCTCTCACTCTCTATTTATATTCTTCCGTTCACTTGAAGTGCACCCAATCATGTCGGCCTAGCTTACCAATTTCTTACTAGAGCCTACATCTCTATGAGTGTATAATAACTCTAGTGCCCCACCACTTGTGGGGACTTTACCTCCTTCGACCAATAGGAGGGTAACACAATGGTGGGGACTATTGCCCCGACTTACAATGACTCACCTAGGGTCAAATTCAATAGGATAGTCTAATAACCCAAGGGCCCCACAACTATGGGGACTTTAACCCTTGACCAATATGAGGGTTACCCACAATGACTTGACATGACTTTCTCATTATAGAAACTTCCCGATCGGAACATCGGGGCATGAAATGACTCAAATATATTACAATATATCTCGAAATAAACATCAGGTTACAATAGATAAGAAATACATTCCGAAGTTACAATTACATCAACACTCCCTCTTAACTAGGAAGGTATTTTCTTGACACAATATATATCAACACAAGTCTTCTTCTCTGTATCATCTAGGTCATCATTAGGTCTTCGTCATCTTCATCTTCAAGTCATATTCATCTGTAAGTCATCTTCACTGGATCTGGATCATCTCTCGATTTGGATCATCATGGAGCATCATCATTGGATATGGATCATCACTCGATCTGGATCATCATGGAACATCATCACTGGATCTGGATCATCTCTCGATCTGGATCAACATCACTAGACTAGATCTAGATCATCACTACTGGATCTGGATCATCACTCGATCTGGATCATCACTGCTGGATCTAGATCATCACTCGATCTGGATTATCACTGCTGGATCTGGATCATCACTCGATCTGGATCTCTTGGAGTCATCATAACTGGATCTAGATCATAGCTCGATCTGGATCTCATCTGGTCATCATCATGTGTGTACTATCTCGTCATAGGAAGTTCTACAGAGCCAGCCCTTTTTCATGCTGGTTGTAGGCCTAGCCACCAGGTAGGTCTTCTCCCAGCACTTACATCTAACTTGCTCATCAGAAAGGCATGCCCAGCACTCACATCTAATCATGTAGTAAACTACAATCACATCAGAAAGGCCCAGCACTCACATTCACCAGCATGGTAGACACATCAACTACCATCTGTGAAATGTCTCTGCACTTATATCTGACCTACTTGTCAGAAAGGCACACTTCCATCCAGGCGGGAACACATCCTACTCACAGTGATGAAAGGTTTCCACACTTTCACCCAGGCTGGAATCGCATCCTACTCACAATGATGGAAGACTTCTATCCAGGCGGGAACACATCCTACTCACAGTGATGAAAGGTTTCCACACTTTCACCCAGGCTGGAATCGCATCCTGCTCACAATGATAGAAGATTTCTGCACTTACATCTGACCTACTCGTCAAAAGGGCATGCACTCACATCTGACCTGGTAGGAACTGAATCCTACACCCTCATCAGAATGGCCCCCAGTCCCAGACTGAGCTACCTGGTAACTGACCAGGTGCCTCCACTCTCCCGGAGAGTGGCAGTTTCCCTTACATCTTTCCTACTTGATAGAATGGCCAGCACTCACATCTGACATGGGAGGAACTTAATCCTTTAGCCATGAACAGAATGGCTCAGCCCTTACATCTGACCTGCTCATCAGAATGGCTCTCTCAGTCTCAGACTGAGTGTTCCTAGTAACTGACCAGGTGCCTCCATTCCCAGAATGGCAGTCAGCACTCATATCTAACATGGAAGGAACCAAATCCTCTCACCATGATAGAATGGCTCAACCCTTACATCTGACCATGGAAGGAACCAATCCTCTCACCATGTCAGAATGGCTATGGGTCTCATCACTTTCTCTTGGAAGGAACCTCGATCTGGAGCACACCAAGTCTCTCTCTGAAGTACTCAAACTTCAGCCTAGCCAATGGCTTCATCAAGACATCAGCTATCTGTTCCTCTGTCGCAACATACTGGAGCTTCACTGCTCCTCTCTGTACCATATCCCTGATATAGTGATACTTGATCTCGATATGCTTCGACTTGTCATGGAACACTAGATTCTCTGACAACTTCACACAACTCTGGTTGTCACAATGTATACAAGTAGCATCCAACTGGAGATCAAATATGTCAGATAGTAGCTTTCGTAGCCATACTGCCTCACAACTAGCTGAACAAGCTGTGACATACTCTGCTTCAGCTATACTCAGTGCCACACAGGATTGTTTCCTGCTAAACCAAGAGATCACACCTGATCCCATACTGAAGCAACATCCCAAAGTACTCTTCCTGTCGATGGCACTGCCTGCCCAATATGAATCAACATAAACCTCCAGGTTAATCTTCTGATTCGCATTGTACTTGAGCCCATAATCAATTGTACCCTTCAGGTACCTCAGAATATGCTTTGCAGCAATCAAGTGAACACTTCTCGAATCTGTCAAGTATTGGCTCAAGGTGTTCACAGCAAAGCAAATGTCTGGTCTCGTGTTCGTCAGGTACATCAATGACCCAATCATCTGACGATACATCATAGCATCAACCATCTCTGATGAAGCATCACTTAAAGCTTCATGTTTGATGCCATAGGTGTGGTCATGCAGTCCATCATCCTGAACCTCTTCAGGATCTCTACTGCATACTTCCCTTGTCCAAGGAAGATTCCATCTACACTCTGCCACACCTCCATACCTAGAACAATAGTGCATCGACACATAACAGGAGCATCACTGGTCTTCTGCCTTCAACCTTGAAGCAAAGGTTGGAATCCACTTTACTCTCATTAAACCCTAGAATCATCAGTAATCTGCCCATCCTGTCATACCATGTCGAACCTCAGGATCTTCTGCAGTCACTCCCTCTGAAGCGGACCATCATACTCCCTCTGTCTTCTGTACTCTGTGCACTGAACATTCTGTACCAGAGTGACAAGTAGTGTCCTTCTAGGACCAATATCCTCTATCTTGAACTTCTTCAAAAGTTCATCTCACACCCATCTGTGAGCTTGTCATCCTCTATCAACCTTGTAGCAAAGGTTCAGATCTTCATCAGGCTCATCATGTATGTGTTCTCCCATGGGTGTCTTATGAACTCGTACAAGGCCTTCTTTCATTTGCACATATGATCATGTCATGTGACTTCACTTCTAGTAGCTGTAAATGTTTCTTCGTAGTCTATGCCTTCTTTTCCTGAGAAGCCTCGTGCTACGAATCTTGCTTTGTATCCCACGATGTTTCCATCTATTGCATGATGGAACTATAAACTTCTCTTCATGACTCGATACCGCGCCCTGACATCATTCTTCTTGAACTGGTCTTCTTGGTTACTTCTTCATAGCTGGAAGATTCTGCATCAATGATGTCGGTGCATTCATCATATTATTCTTTATCTTTGAACTGTCGTCACTTGTTCTTTGAAACAAGTCTTCATTCTTCTTTTCTTGTAGATGATTATGTATGCGGTCTTTCCTACAAGTCAAATGCAATTGTATGGTTAGAAACATTTCATAAGGAATATTTATACTGGAAAACACTTATGCATAAATATATGATCATGCAACTACTTTAGCCAATACAACATTCATCCATATCTCATTGAAACTTTCTATATGCCTTCCATCTCTACCAGGACAACATTGAGATTGTGCACTAATCCAATATGTCAACAAAGAGGTTTCATTCTAGATAAGTAGCAATGGATAGTTGTATAGCACCATGAGATACTTACCCATCACATGCATATTAGTAGTATACTGTCATTAATGTAAACATTCTATCATGCATAATACATTAACTGAATATAAACAAATGCATAACAAAACAATATCATGAAATGACAATTGAATACTTATCTTTATTTGTTTCATGGGTAGACTCCTTCTTGAGTCTTCAGCTTCATCGTCTTCTTCATTCATGATAGCATCGTTTCTTTTCCAAATGCTAAGGAGGATAAGAGGTGCTTCAAGAGTTTATTTCTTCATATTCCTCATTGCTTGAGGGATCTTCTTTGGATGATGAGAGCTTGATCTTCAGTTTCTTCCATCTTCCCTTCTCTTCTTATGAATCGAGCTCCTTCTTCTTCTCAGAGTCTGCTGAAAGTAATTACTTCCTTCTGGCACACATTCTTCGCATGAATGAATCACATAATCCTTGGAGTCCATTCAAGGTGTCTATCATCACTTCTACATTCTTCACTTCTTCTTTTACCGCTTCAAGTTGTTCTTTGATTTGAGATACCCTTATGACTGCATGGTCTCTGCATTCTGGATCTTCACATTCTTCAACTGATTTCTTAAGGTCATCTTCTGATGTATGTTCTTCCCTTCAAATAGCTTTGGTCAAGGAATCAAACATCCTTGGTGTCTTTGGGGAAGACACTTGTGGTACAAGTTGATCCGTGACTGAATCAACCATGATCTTCTTGGCCTTGACCAAGTTCTTCTTGAGTAAGGCTTCTAACCTCATCTCCCTCTGAAACTGGAACCTCTATACTCATGTAGGTGTCCAATCCAATTTCTTTAGAGAGATCAAATACTTCTAGGATTGGAAGTTGTCAACTTCACCAAGCTTATCATCAAGCTTATGTGATAGATCACTTTGAAATGAGAACCTCAAATGAAAATAGCAAAGGATTAGATCTTACCGATTTGAGGTGTCCGTCCTGGTTTCGGAGCTGGCTGATCTAGGGTTTGTCACAGAAACCCTAATTTTCAAAACTTGGAATCTTTTAGATCTGATTTGATAGACATATATATCTCTTCAAATGGAGTTGTCCAATGTACTCCTTTTCTGAAAACAGTGGAGGGAAGCTCCTGGAACAGGAAGCCCTAATTTTCCAATTTTTTCTGCAGAAATGCCTGTTACTATTTCTGTAATATCGCTGAAATTAATGCTCCTCTGTGTTTGAAATTTCATACTGAGGTAACCTCGCATGTCCGTGATCCAATACCATAGGTTTCATCAGAATTGTTTTCACCATTTGGGATTTATGATTCTTTTTCCAAGGTGACCTGTTACAGAACTGTTTAGAACAGCGAATTTGTACGGCATGCCACGTGTCACTGGTTCATCTTCTGAGTCTGATATTTGGACCACCAAAATTAAATTCCATGAAATTTTTGGAACATCTTCAATAATTCCATTTGGACCTTTGTATCCCAAGATATTGCAGATCTCCCCAGATGTCCTGTTTAGGGATGAATTCTGGAAGAGGTTAGAACCCTAACTTGGAGAGATCATATCTCTTGGAATACAACGAATATGAGTCTGATTTTTGGACACATGATTCATCATGATTTCAGATTTGGACCATACAATTTTTAGTGCCTGAAACTTCACCAATATTGGAATACAGCGACTGTACCAAAACTTAGCAGTTTTAGTATTTAGGGTTTCTCTAGCTCGGGGTCAAACTAGGGTTTGACTTTCCTGGAGTTTCACCCAACCAAATTTCTTGATCCAGGTCTCTAAAATTCAGTTTTGATGAGGAGAACAATCCTATGCTTGTCTCACTCAAAAATTCCTCTTCTGTCGAAAGCCCTAATTTCCACATCAAAAACTGAAAATGCTCAAAATCGAATTCCGCTTCGACAAAAGGATGCGCCCTTCAATGGACAGTCAGCCTAGCATAATTTTGCTGATAGATTGTGGAGAGAGACCCAAAAAGTAAGAATCCCTAGCTTCTGTAGCTGCACAATGTCTTCTTCTCAGGTTAGCTCTGATACCATGTTAGTTTTTCATCATATAAGATAGCATTATGATCTTAGGATCTTTTCACTGAGAGAATAACAAGCACAGCAATAAAACATAAGCACATCACAAGAGACAAGAGACACAAAGAGTTTTCCTCGGGGAAACCATAAAGAAGAAAACCCCGCAACTTCCTCAAAGATAGAATCAATACAAAATGGTAAAACCAGAAAACAGCAAGATGCACTCCCAACAGCAGTAGTCTTCTTCTTCTGTCTAGTCCCAATATTTTCTTCCTCACTAATGCACCACACTTGAGTGAGTGAGTGATGTATGTTGCAAGTGATAAATTGAGAGGCTCTCACTCTCTATTTATATTCTTTCGTTCACTTGAAGTGCACTCAATCATGTCGGCCTAGCTTACCAATTTCTTACTAGAGCCTACATCTCTATGAGTGTATAATAACTCTAGTGCCCCACCACTTGTGGGGACTTTGCCTCCTCCGACCAATAGGAGGGTAACACAATAGTGGGGACTATTGCCCCGAATTACAATGACTCACCTAGGGTCGAATTCAATAGGATAGTCTAATAACCCAAGGTCCCCACAACTATGGGGACTTTAACCCTTGACCAATATGAGGGTTACCCACAATGAATTAACATGACTTTCTCATTATAGAAACTTCCCGATCGAAACATCGGGGCATGACATGACTCAAATATATTACAATATATCCCGGAATAAACATCAGGTTACAATAGATAAGAAATACATTCCGAAGTTACAATTACATCAACAATTTTTGGAGCACGTGATCGTTGGATCTCTTGGCCAGCTAAAGGAGTGGTTATACGTGATCACAGTTACATTTCCACGTCTATCGATTTGTCTCAGTGAACAAGAAGTATAAGAAGAAACCGAATTCCTGTCATTATTCAGGAGGCAATTTTCCGTTGCAAACTGTAGGAAAATTAAGAAGAAATAACAAAATCCGAGATATGGGTTTTTTGCAGAATGAACTCATTTAATAGACTTGTGCGTGGGGAATCTCCTGAAAAAAGCAAACCATTTGAGAGATTTGTCAGGTTCTTTGAACATGTTTTTTTCAGTTGCGGCCAGCATGGAATCGGTTCACTTCTAAGTTTTATGTTGGTTTGTATTGGACTATTTAAAATAATAGCATAGATTTCTTTGAAAAGGTGGAACGCTCCAGGAAACTGGAAGAACTTTTTTTCCATTTTTTCGTATGTTTATCTGTTAGGGATGGTCTCCATAAACCAAAGAGATGACTATGTTTCTCTTTCTGTTTTGTTTTCTTGTTCCGATGTAAAACTGAGTTTTTTCTCACGAAACCAAAGATGGAGGTGTTTCCTAAGGCTGATACATCAAAACTCTTTTGAAGTTATGGTGCTTTGAATGGACATTGGAACCTGTTCTCACATCTTTGTAAAATTTCTTTTATGGAGTAATTGAAGTATATTACTTGTTCTATTCATCATTATCTTCTGTGGGATTGAAGCAAACTGTAAACTTTGCTTTTAGTTTATGCTTTATTTCTTATGATCAGAATCTTTTAAAACTTATTTTGAAAGATAGTGATTGCTGTTGCATTTGATCTATTAGCTTATATTGATTTACTTTGCAGAATTAAAAGCATCTAACATTTTTTTTCGTGATCTTAATCCGTTAATTTGTAAGAGCTTTTAAGTTTTTTCTAGCATGTAATAGTTTGATTGTGAGACTGTTCTTCAATTTAAATTATTATGTGTTTATCTTTTAAATGCAAGCTGAATTAATATTAAGTTTAAATCATGCTCTTGGCCAAGATAGGTAGTCTTCATTTAGGTTATCATAGAATAGAATTAGGAGCTACTATTTTCTGCACTTAGCTTAAGATAACCTTCAGCATTAGTTAGTTATCAAGTTAAATTTCTTTGAGTTGTTAGCAGTTTGGTTTGAGTAAACTTGGCACACACTCACCTTAGAGAGACTCTCTATTCTGAGAGCACATCATACAGGCAGCAGGGCCTTGATCCTGTGAAGGACAGTTACTTTAAACACATACAATATTGCATTAAGTCGAGTGTGTAGGTTGTATTTCCGTAAGTTGGCCTAGGACAGTTTTTCCATCCAACAGGTTCTATAATTTTTATTTGGATGCTAACCTCTTCCCCTTCATCATTGAATGTTTCCCTGAAATATTCCCTTTTTTCGCCTTCCAATTCCACGGCTTCCACTAGGATATCCGTCTTATCTTCCTCTATCCTCTGTAATTTCCCTTGCAAGGCTACCATTTCTTTTGTTTGCTTGTGATAATACCTTTTCAATTCCCGGTAACCTTTCCTCAGCTTAACATATGCTCTTCGATATTTGCACAGTAGAAAATGCTTAAATTTTCTCGTCATGTTTCCTCACGTCCCCTTTAATGTGGTCGTCCACCGTTTTCCTTTTTTCTGCTGTTCTCCTACATTCTACAACCCAACTTGATTTTCTCAGTTTTCACTGGTGCTTTCTGGGATGGTGAATGCTTCTCATCCTTCATCAAATTCATCATTTTGGCTAAGCAATTCTTCTTGATCTTGTCTCTATTTTTTATCCCTTGATCTTGATCGGCTATGGGGTCCTTCTATTGAACTGGATGGGGTTTCAGCTTGCAGACTTCTCTTGTTTCCCATATGAACTAATTTCTTCCTTAGGGTTTCTGGAGTATTTTCTAATGTGTTCCTTTTCTTCCTTAATGTTTTCCTGGTGCTCGAGGATATGGCCACGCATGGTTCCCACATCTAGTTCTGCTTCTATAGGGCATCTTCCACCAACAATCTAATCAAACCATGATGTGCCAAACTAGTGTCTATATTCTTACAACCCTTAATGATTCTACTCATCAAATCTAAATATTTCCACAGGAAATACAACATATTGATATATTTATGATGTCTTAGATGGTTCAGAATTTTAAAGTGATAAGAAACTACTAGACTAAATCGACCTTCACATGTAATAAATTTGCACACGCAGAGTGCCACCTCACCCCATGTAATTGGAAATGGATCTCGTCTTGTCCCCTTTTCTATTCCTTGCACTAATTCACTAGGTTCCAACAACGCATCTCTAAGCATATTTATTGGCACACATCTCTCGAACCATCTTTCACCTATCTGTGGTAATCTAGAGACTCTTTCAATTGTCAGCTCATCTGCTTGAATTTTCAACCCTCGTACCTCTGCAACTGCATTGTCATATGTGAGCACGAACTCCATTGCAATCGCAACATCTCCCTTCTTCATTTTATTAAAATAATCCATCCACCCTGCCTGTTGAAAAATTGTTTTCACTTCTCTGTATCCATAGACCATATCTGTATTTTCATGTTCATTACGGATTTCTCCCCTCATTATGCTTTGTTCTTTGTTTCCCTTTAGATTCCTACAATGCTTCAAATTTTCTTGTCGACTCTCCGAAGAAAAAGATGGGTTTGGATTATCAGAAGGTGGGTTATCATGATATCGCAAGGTAGTGTTGTGGTGTTATCAATACTGGTCTAGCTAGAAGCTCATGGGTGGTGGAGTTAATACTAGTCAGGATTAATAAGTTTCCACTGGTTCACAATAGTGACTACTATATTTTGAGGCACCTCTAAATTCTTACCCCCCAACCAACTCGACACACGACCCTGTGTCGTACTAACAGCTCAATAAATCATGATCCGTCTTCATGTACTTATCAAAAGCGAATGAAGGATGGTTACGTACATGCCTTACCTGAGAAGAGATGGATGGATTTTGATGGTTGGTTAATTGCGGTGGTGCAAAGAAGGACAGAAGGTTCCCCACTCTTTGCACTGATGGATGTAATAAGATGCTATCATTTTCCTTTGTTTCTAATGAGCTGAAATGATGTCCCAAGATAGAGTCCTGTCGGGTAGGAACTGATGTGACCTGAGTTAACTGCTAAAACTGAATCCGCAATGTTGTGGATCAATGTTGCATGATTGTATTCCTCCACATGCTGGTGACATCAATGATGTTGGACCCGTACAGGTAAGAAAGGTGTCGTCATGTGGAAGGGGGTAGTTTGTGACACGAAAAGTGACTGAAAATGTGACAATTAAAGTGCTAGACTGTGTCAGAAAAGGATCCCATAATATTGTGTGAGATGTTTCTATGGTATTGCAGAAAGGTATGGGGAGTGGAACAGAAAGATATTGCGTAACATTATGGAAAAGGTATGTGGAGTGGATAATGGGTTTTGAAATAAAACAGAAAAGGTTCTGCAATGGAATCGAAGATGTCAGAAGTGGGAATGTAATGAAATGGAAATGGTTTCTATAGTGTTGTGGATAAAATAGTAGATGAAATCTATGTAAAATAGTCTTAAAAGTGTTTATATCCAAGAGACTAGGGACATCAATGAGCAAGTGATACCAGGGAAGGATGGAGTGAAGAGAAAATGAATGGGATATGAAAAATACATGGATAAGAAGAAGGAGTCATGGTGGAATGT
>LPNX010551735.1:344267-357040 GCA_001517045.1 Pseudotsuga menziesii | reverse complement strand
TCTTTGGACAATGGTTTCTTATATGGTCTTAGTCTATGACCATTGGCCATAAGAAGTGTACCTTCTCCATCAATGGTTTTGAGTCGTACTGTACCATTATCATAAACCATTTCTATCTCATATGGTCCCAGCCAATGAGTGTGAATATTCCCTTTGAACTTTTTGAATTTAGATTCGTAGAGACGAGCCCAGTCATCTTCCTAAAAATACTTATTTTTGATGAATTGATCGTTCCACTTCATTCATTGTTGTTGCACAATGGTTGTACACTCTATGGTGACCAATCGTAATTCATCAAGCTCATTAAGCTGCTGCAGGCGACTATGTTGGGCCTGAGATAGATCCATGCCTAATTGAAATGCATTTATTAATGTTTTAATCTCAACTTCTATTCATAGGGTGACTTTCTTACCATAGACTAGTTGATAGGGATTCAAGCCTGTGGTACTTCTCCATGTTGTTCTATAGGCCCATAAAGCTTCAGGAAACCTATCATCCCAGTCCCTTTGATGAAGCTGAACAATATTTGTGAGCACAGATTCCATAATATTTTTTGTACCTTCCACTTTCCCATTATCCTGAGGGTGATATGGTGAAGTTACTCTATGCTTGATATGGTATTGTGTTGTAAGAGATTTGATGAGTTTAGATGTGAATTGTGATCCTCCATCAGTAATAATCTCCCTCGGAACTCCAAACCTTATGAAAATATCTGCATATAGGAAATCTAAAACTTCATGCTCTGTTGCCCATGGGAGTGCTTTCACCACAACCCATTTAGTCACATAATCTGTACATACTAGGATATAGGGTTTCTGCCTAGATTGAGGTTTGATAGGGCCAAAAAAATCCAATGCCCATTTCTCAAATGGTTCCACCACAAGTCAATTATGGAGTGGCATTTCATCTAACTGTAGTGGTTTTCCCATTCTTTGGCAACTATCACAGCTCTGAACATACTCTCAGGCATCTTTAAATATTGTAGGCCAATAATAACCCAATTCTAGAATTTTGTGGGTTGTTCATTTGTCGACAAAGTGCCCCCCACGTGGGCCATCATGACAGGTTCTCAGAATCAATAAATTTCATCCTCACGAACACATCAACGGGTCACCAAGTATAGTCCCGTATAGAACAAATAGCCATCAATCCATGAAAATCAACTATTGCGTTGCACAATCCTCTTCTTTTCTTTTGATGTCATATGCCCCGGAAGTTTTACTGCCACCAAATAATTTTCTATGTCTGCAAACCAAGGTACATTAGTAGAAATAGCAAACAAATGTTCATCTTGGAAAGCATCATCCATTGGTTGAGGTTCCTCATTACTAATTATTCTTGAAATAAAGTTAGCAACCACATTAGTTTTACCTGGTATGTCCATTATTGAAATATCAAATTCCTGTGACAACAACAGCCATCGAGTGATTGCCATTTGTGATAGTTGTGTTCACAAGACATTTGATGGCAGAGTGTCTAGTGTGCATAGTCACTGGATATACTGTAATGTAATGGCGAAATTTATTTATAACATAAATGACATCCAAGAATTCTTTTTCAGTCATTGTATAATTAAGTTCTGCAGCAGTCATATTTTTACTAATAAAATATATGGCATAAGGTTTATGATCTTCCTGTTGGCCTAAGACTCCTCCTATGGTGGTATCAGAGGCATCTATAGAGATTAGGAAAGTCAAGAACCAATTTGGTCCTCGTAGAATAGGTGTTGTAGAGACTTTTTCTTTTAAAGTTTCCCATGCTAGTTGACAGACATCTGACCACTCAACTTGTTTTTTTTTGGACATAAGTAGAAATAAGGGATTAGCAATCTTTGAAAAGTTTTGAACAAATCTTCTATAATAACCTGCATATCCAATAAAACTTCGTACCTCTTTTTCTGTGCATGCGATTGGTAAATTAAGGATCACCTGAATTTTTGTTGGGTCTACTTTGATTCCATTGGGAGATATGAGATGACCCAGGACGATGCCTTGAGTGAGCATCATTATGCATTTTTCATCACTGAGATAGATATTTACTTCCTTGCATCGTGTAAGTACTTTGTCCAGATTATTCAAAGCTTCTGCGAAATATTCACCATGAGGGGTAAATTCATCCATAAAAACTTCCATAGTGTCATGAATAAGAGCGGCAAATATGCTGAGAACAACTCATTGAAATGTGGCAGGGGCATTGCATAATTAGAAAGGTAACACCTGGTATGCAAAGGTACCCCATGGACATGTGAATGTCATTTTCTCTTGATCCTCCGGTGCTATCCTAATCTGATTGTAACCACTGAAGTTGTCCATAAAAGAGAAATGCTTTTTTCCTGCTAGTGTGTCCAACACCTGATCAATGAAAGGTAACGAAAAATGGTCCTTATGTGTAGCTTTGTTTAATTCCGTGTAATCAACACAAATACACTACTTTCTGTTCTTCTTAGGAACTATGACCAGCGAAGACATCCATTTGTTGTCAGAGATAGGATAAATAAAATTTGCAGCCAGTAACTTTTGAAGTTCTTCTTTTACCACCTCTCTAAGTGTCGAATTCATCCTGTGTTGGGGTTTCCTGATAGGTCTGCAATTGTCCTTTGTGTAAATATGTTTTGTACACAATTCAGGATGGAGACCTTTCATGTCACTTTAATCCAACGCAAATGCAATTTATGTTTCTTTAATACCGAGGTAAGCATTTTTGTTTGTTGCATCGACAATGTGGAACTGATCTTTAAGATATTACCAGGTTTTATTTCCACTTCCCTAATAGTAGAATCACCATGAAGCATAGAAGTAGTGTTAGGTGTCATAGATGAACTTGGGATGTTGCCAATTTGTTGCGTAGCACAGACTGAACTAAACAATTCCAAAAAATCTCCTAAAGGACTAGAATTGATAAATTGACTGAGAAAATCATCCTTGGTTGGTGGTTTTACTGCCAACGATTGTTCAATCATGTAAAGTTGTAGGGTTTCATCTGCTTGCTCAACTTTCTATTCATTTGGAAACAATGGAAGTTCTTGTTGTATCATTGGCTTCGTAGGAGGATACAAAGTGAGTTCCTTAACATAATTACCATGGGATATGCGCATATTTCCTGATCAACTACCAATATAAGCATCCGATGTGGCCAACCATGGTCGAACCAAAATTAGAGGATAGCCTCCCAAGTTTGATTTTGTCTGTAGAACCATAAATTCCATTGGGTATTCCCATGAATCTACTAAAATAACAACATCTTCTATAATTCCATCTGGTCTTACAAGAGATTGGTCAGCCAACTGTAAAATAGTAGAAGTTTGTCAAAGATTTGTAATGCCCAATCTATCCATTGTTTGTTTACTCATGAAATTAATAGCTGCTCCCAAATCTATCAGCGTATTAGAGAAAGAAATGTCATTGATTTGTACTTTGACAACGAGACTACCAGGGTTAGAGTACTTAGCAGCAAGATTGTTACCCATCATCAATTCAGCCAAATCTCCTATCACATGAACTATTGGGGGGTCTTTTCTTTTTCTTCCTGGTTTCTTCAAACATAACTCTCTGACAACTTTGGAGAAAATGGGAATGCCTTTGATAGCTTGGAATAGTGGAATCTTCACACAGACATTCTATATTTCTTCTAGGAGATCAATTTCAGATTGAGGCATGAGTTTGTCTAAGATAAGTGCTCAGGATATGGTGGAAGTTGATTTTGCTCTGCTTGTGGCAATATCCTGGGTGGGATGGGTGGGGAATTTACTTCAGATCACATTGGTGTCTCTTCATACCGGACCAGTAAGGTTTCTGGTGTCTCTTCATCTTCCTCCTCATAATTATGAGAGAGGTAGTTTTATTGATATTTCTGCCAGAGCATAATTAGATGTCATGGAATTCCACTGTGGAGATAGAGTAGGCTAGATAACTGGGTAATTCGACAGCCATTATAGGTTGTTCAGCCTTATTATTATGGTTAGGAACAGGTTGTGCAGGAAGAAGTGGTTTGGGAGGTTGATTGTTCACTAGAAGTGTTAACTAGGGTTGTGGAAGAGGTTGCACTAATGGTTGTACTAGTGCAAATGGGAATTTAGGATTCTGTATTTGAGGGGGTAGATGTTGAATTTGTTGTTGATTCCCAAAGCTTGAATTCCTCCATTTTGATTTCCAAGGGCTATTTTTTGGATATGGAGGTGCCCATATTTTTTGTGGCATAGGTGGGTACCAAGGCTGAGAATTTTGTTGTATTAATCTTGCACATTGATCTAGGAACAAAGAATCAATCTCATCAAAGAATAATTAACAAATACTCATGAAATGGTGTTAATAGGAACCAGAATGGTTTCCTCTCTGTATATTCAATAAACAATGAATAGTTACAATAACAATGTCAAGCAATTGCTTGAATCAATGAGAAATTTGAATACCTAAGGAGGCAATTCGAAATCAATGAGTGAGTCTGGTTTAACTGACTGTCAGCCATTCAATCACACTCAGTTAACCACTTGACCAAAACCCTAGTTGACTCACTAAACCCTAACTGAAGTCAAAGTGCAATAAATGACTGAATCTCAACTGAAGGAGATCAAACACATGTCATAGCAAGCCAACCATCAAGTGCTAGTGCTCCATGACTTCAATGAACCCTGATGAGGTTAACTGGAGCTAAACTGATCATCAGAAGTTGGTGGAGGCGCCTTGTTGACTCCAGATCATTAAATAATAATAAATAATCATTAAATAATATATTTAATGAGAGGAGGCCCCTTAACTAACTGTCTGAACTAATTGTAACCACCAATTAGCAATTAGGTGCATTAATATCACTCAAATCACCCCCGAAGTGCTCCAGTTAGCCTCCTTGACTATAGGAGAAGGCTAAGTTATCCTCCTTGACTATAGGTAGGCATGGGTGTGATTGGATGATGTCAATTAATGCTCCAATAATGTTAATTAATGTCAATTATAGTTAGGATAATGGTTTAACTAGGCCAATTTGACCAAAAGGAGTGTGCATGGTGGTAAATGTCTCCAACACCCCCCCTTAAGCTATACTCAGGAAGAGTTAGAAAACATAGATGCATAAAAATGCTAGGGCCCCAGCAACAAAGGCCATAGGTCACCCTGTATAATAAAGTAACTGCTTAATATAACCAAGGAAATGGGGAAAACCTCATGAGAAAAATACCCCCCCTCAAACTAAGCAGTAAATCAAGAATTGGTTCTTCTATGCAGCAGCATCCTAAGACTGTGCATGTGAACCTATGAATCCAAAATAAATTAATATGTTTGGAGGAATATTCCACTTTGGAAGAAGAACAATGCACTCAACTGAATCAGAAATATAAACAGCTGCACGGTGAAAACTGGACCCATGTAGAGTAGTTGAAATCATATGAAGAGAGAGCAAAGGTTCTTGAGGATTTGAACCATGTGTGGAACACTCAAGAAACTGATATGTTGCATCCTTGAATATAAAACCATGAGTGGTAAAATCAGCCCCAAATATTAGGAGCAAGTGTCCAAGCGGATGCAGAATGTCCTCCTCTTTACTAGTTCTATGAGGAGATGAGCATGTGACCAAAGGTAGAGAAGCCCTGGGACTCTGGAGAGAAAATGCTTGAGCTCCATAATCTGATATAGCTTCATAAATAGCTAATGATTCACAAAATAAAATATCAGCAACCTCATAAGAGGAAACTAACACCAAATCCCCAGCAGCAAAATTGAAGAAGAACTGCGGTACTTGATTTTTTACACCGGAATTGGTGAGAGCAGCTACAAGCATGAATGAAATATATTGGATTTTAAAATATGAAAAAAATAATATCAGATCAGCATGTAAATCAGATCTAAATAATTTCACAACAGATCCAAAACTATGAAATGAAATCAAATCCCCAGCAGTAGTTTTGAAGGAGACTTGTGATACTTGTTTCTTCACATTGTTGATGAGAACAGCTACAAGCAGTACTGAAGGTTTATGAACCTGAAATTTTGAACCAATAAATATCAGATCAGATCCAAATAAGATCATATCAGATCCAATAAGGTTCATATCAGATTCAAAATTATGGTCAACCAAGACGGTGGATGCATAGTTGTCTTTTTCTTCAAAATTCTGAATTTTGGTGCATGCAATCCTGCAGGATTTTGCTGGAATATCTAGATCATGGGGAGTGAATGTGTCACTCTTATAATCTGATATTTCTTCCAAAATATCCAATTTTTTACATATTTGCACACCAGCAGCAACATTAAAGGGAGAAAAATCAAATTTCTCTTCACTTTCGGAAGCAATTACTGGTAAATTTTGCACAAAATTCAAAGGAAAATCACCGGTGAATGTTTGCATGGAAGTGCAGCAGTATTTTTCTTCAATATCAAAGATTCAAATGTCTTCTTCTATTTCAGCAATATGAGAAGATGAGATATCATAGATCTCATGAACTTCCGGAGCATCAGGAGAAGGAGTCACTGCATGGAGACTTTCTTCAATTCGAATTGAATGTGTAGAAGATTCTGCTTCATCTTCATCTTGAACAACTTCATCAGAGAGAGTAGAGGATGAGAATTTTGAGTAAAGAACTCTTGTGGTGCTGGATGTTATCTCTAAAGTACTATTATGATCCTCATTGTGCTTGCCAAAGGTTTTGTCCAATTTTGTCCAAAAATCCTTTGAGTATTCAGCAAAACCATTAAGGTAGTACAAGCTAGGAGAAAGGGCCAGACATATTGCTCCAAAAGCTCTATCACCATCATTTAGCCAATAATTATCATTCTCATAAGACTCTTTTCCAAGTCCAATAGACACCTCATAGAGACCTCGTCTCTTCAGAGATGCAATCATCTTCAACTTCCATTTCGAATAGCTTGTGGATGGGGTGAGAAGAAGGATTGATGAGTCCATTCGAAGTTGTATGTGTTAAGACCTGCAAATCAAAACAAAAGGGGCACCGTAAGGGCGAACAGCCTGCACATTTTAGGTTTTCATCACACCCAGCATAGTCAATCAAGAAATCTTGATCAACAAGTTCTTTACTTGGGGTATTAAGTGGTAAGCCTTGGCTTCTGGTGCAGTGCTAGATTTTTGAGCTATTGCTCAATTTTCATGGAGAAATATGTCAAAAAGATTGTTTTTGAGAGATATATCTTTGTCCTGTTGTATGCTCTGATACCATATTAATCTTGTACATTGATCTAGGAACAAAGAATCAATCTCATCAAAGAATAATCAACAAATACTCATGAAATGGTGTTAATCGGAACCAGAATGGTTTCCTCTCTGTATATTCAATAAACAATGAATAGTTATAATACCAATGTCAAGCAATAGCTTGAATCAATGAGAAATTTGAATACCCAAGGAGGAAATTCGAAATCAATGAGTGAGTCTGGCTTAACTGACTGTCAGCCATTCAATCACACTCAGTTAACCACTTGACCAAAACCCTAATTGACTCACTAAACCCTAATTGAAGTCGAAGTGCAATAAATTATTGAATCTCAACTGAAGGAGATCAAACACATGTCATAGCAATCCAACCATCAAGTGCTAGTGCTCCATGACTTCAATGAACCCCGATGAGGTTAACTGAAGTTGAACTGATCATCATAAGTTGGTGGAGGCGCCCCATTGACTCCATATCATTAAATAATAATAAATAATCATTAAATAATATATTTAATGACAGGAGGTGCCTTAACTGACTATTTGAACTGATTGTAACCACCAGTTAGCAATTAGGTACATTTATATCACTCAGATCACCCTCCGAGTGCTCCAGTTATCCTCCTTGACTGTAGGAGAAGGCTAAGTTAGCCTCCTTGACTGTAGGAGAAGGCTAAGTTAGCCTCCTTGACTGTAGGTAGGCGTGGGTGTGACTAGATGATGGCAATTAATGCTCCACTGATGTCAATTAATGTCAATTATAGTTAGGATAATGGTTTAACTAGGCCAATTTGACCAAAAGGAGTGTGCATGGTGGTAAATGTCTCCAACATGTTGAACTTGTGGAGCTTGTGAGACTTGTGACTGATGTATTTGAGCATTATTCCAATAAGGATTAAATTTTTGAATGGGATCTAGTACTGTGCCTTGGGGTCGGGGTTTCCATGGGTGCTTTTGAGATATAAAACAAACAGGTTCTGCATATGTCCCTGCTTCCTCATATATGGCCTTGATTCCTAGCAGCGAAGGGCAGTCTTTCGTAGGATGCTCGTGGTCGCATAGAAGGAAGATTTCCATTCTGTATAATGGGAAGCTTTTGAGAGGGTGCATATTCCTACATTTAGTGGAAAAAATAGCCAAATCTCAATCTTTCTCCTCTTGCCTTTTATTTTCTTGAAGCGTATCCAATTGAGAAATTAGGGAACTGAGTATATCAGTTTTAAAACCCTGAAAGAGGTTTTCAATCTCCATCCTTGAAACTCCTTCTCTTGAAGTCTTGGTTGTCCTATTTACTGTGTCCTGAATCACCCTTCCCGATCTGGAGGCATTCCTTGAATACCTTCTACATAGGTCACATATTTTAGTAGGGATACATCCCCTGCACCCATCAAATTTAGCAGATCAATGCAATCATCTCTGATCCCTCGTAAGAGTAGAATTTTCAATGTATCATCATTTAACCCATTTTGTCTTGATCTTTGAAAATTATATTGAAATCTCTCCACATAGTCTTCTAAGTTTTTGTCCTCTTGTTGGGTCATTTTAAAAATTTATTCCTTCTTATCCTTATCTTTGTAATATTCATGAACCACCTTAGTGCCTAGATTTTTAATGTGGCTGGAAAAAGTTTCAACTTCTGTTGATTTGTAACATAATCGTAGCTCCTGCAGAGGACATCAAATTCAAACAAAAACGTATATGGGACCTCACTTTCCATACCATGAAAATTGGGCAATGTCGAATGTGGAATGTTCTTCATCTGGTTTGTAAATGTAGATCTAGATTTCAAATTGGGAATTCGAAAATATTAATCCCAATGCTTGATTCTCAATTTGTATTTCCTTGGTTTGTTTCCCCTCCGTTGGCAATATGCTCTCCCTCACCATCCATATTTACCCAACAATCTTCTAATGTAATTGATCTAACTGACAACGAAGATTTGGCAAACAATTGTTTCGCACTCAACTGATTTTTAACACTGGATTGATTATGAATCTCCCCTTCTTGAACAAACTCTTATTCTTGAGTGAATTATATCACTGGTAGATTCTCATCAACATGCATTGGTAAGACCGTTATGTCGATGGGTGTGGTAGAATACTCGAGCCTTTCAATTTCTTGCTTAGGAATGCTAGTAGAAGGTGCCCTCCCTTGAGCGTGTCCTCTTATTGTACTTCCTTCATTGTTAGTACTTGGGGGGTATCATATGCGTATACCAGCCTACCTGTACTATCTCTTATTCTATGCATGAATGATTTGCATGATCTAGGATCACAGGGACTTGCGGTGGGAAATATTCTAATGAATTTGTCTGTGTGTCTTACTCGTCCCTCCTCTGAAATCACACCAGAGTTTTCAAAAGAAAAAAAAATTCATACACAATCCACTCAAAGGAAAGAAAAATCGCAACTACATAACCAAAATAACCAATCAAAATTGCAATGTCCTTGGCAGCTCCCCGACAACAATGCCAAAATGAAGAGCTTTTCTTTCACCTTTTAATAAAATGAAAATCGAAAGTTGTGCATAAATTATCAACCTAGGTCCACAAAGCCTTATGAGCTACCTGACAAAGTATATGTCAGACAGTGTAACTTGGAATGATTTTAACACAAAGGAGGTCAATGGATTACCGAAATGGATTAATATGCAACTGTTGGTGAACAGGCTTCTAGGAAAATCACAACTTACAGAATGAATCATACAATCAAACCAGAAGCAGTGACTATCAAATTTAACAAATATTCTTTTATGCTGCAAACATTCTACTATGTTGCGAAAAGAAATTAATGTCTGGATCTGATTTAACAAATTGAGAATTTCACATGAAAAAAATTTAATAAACAATAGCTATAGTAAATGGATTGGAAATATCTAATTTAATTCAATAGCCTGCTTCTACCATTATGATCTAGCAATAGAATCCCAACAATAAATCTAATGCAATCATTCACCACAAAAGTAATCATGATTCAATGTTCATAATCCATACATTCCTCTATGTTCACTAATAATGATAAGAATGAGTATACTATCCAGTTGTGTCACTATTTAAACATTCATGCTTAACTATGATCAGCACACCAAAATAAGAAACAAATAAATCAATCATCAACTGCATCAAACATTAATTTCATCAAAGAACAACTACATGCATAAAGAAAATAAATCCTAACTACAACAACACCTGTCACAGAAGGGGGCCCTACCTTCAGCGACAGGAGTTGAACAAGCCACTCACTCACAATAAATTTATTAACACATCCAAAATCAAGACAATATAGAATTTTTATATAAAAGGTCTAATCACAGCAGTGTTCAATAGATCTATGTAAAATGATTCCTAAACTATCCCAGAAGAGAGTCAAAGTTCTTATACATCATCGCTCATTATAAAATTATGAAAGATCGTGTAGTTAAAAAAAAATCCAAATAAATCTCATCTGTCGATTCTCAAAAGATTTTTTGAGCCAACCCAAGAGATAGTTCCGTGGAGAGTGGAGATGACTCCAGGAATATAACAGAGTCATTAAATAACCCAACTGTTGAATTGGACATAAAGTCATCGATCCAGTCATCGATCCCCTGATTGATTGCATGATCATGTATGCACGGGGTAGATGACCAAAGTGATGTAAAATAATGAGTAGGAGCATAACATATAAACTTGATACCCATCTATTATAACTTGAGACTGAGATACAAGTTGTCCAGCATCCATAATTCCTTCATTATGCAACCCGGAAGTGAAATGATATTGAACCTAAAACACCACTTCTTTAGTAGGCGATCCTGGCATCATAACTCTATCCAAATCATCAGCAATTGACAGATAACAAGGAAAACGAGACCAGTCCTTACTAAATCCAAAACTTTGCCAAATGCAATGAAGAGAGCAAGTGGTAATATAAGATCAAATAAAAAAGTTCATAAACAAGGAAAAATATGGGAACAAAAAGGGTCATATACACAACCCTTCACTAGTTCATTAGGTAATTTCGACAGTGGTACACTCACATCCAGAGGATATACTCTACCAGGTAGCATGGCTAAAGTAGGGGTATGGATATCCCTAGATCCATATCCAATATTCGACATGATAATACTTGATGAAACACCAAGACCAGGATGACTGAAATTCCTAACTTGAACAAGCACATGATCTCGTAAATCAGTAAGAGGTGAATTATAGTTCCTTGCAAACTCTTCAGCTTGCAAGTCTTAGATTTCTACTAACGGGTGATCAAGTTGAATATACCTAAGTTCAGGTTCCCATGGACTCTCACTAGTACTAGTCGGTTCAAAAGAACTGCTTGTGTTGATTTTTCACCTTCTAGGTGGTGGTGCAGGCTCCATAACAGTAAGTGGAGGAAGGATTTGCAACCTTTGATATCTACGAGGATGTTGATCCTCCACAGCTAAATATTTTTAAAACACACACCTGAGAGGTCAGACTATATCATAAGCAATCCAAAAATCATACCACTAAAGATTTCCCTAAGTATCACAACCATGCAGGTTAAGATATTCCTTCCAAAGGAATTTCTGGGATGATGAGGGCCCAAAACATCCCAGAGAATAGTTGAAGATCGGTTACCCGGGGTACTGACACAAGTTTTATGGCTGCAAGCAATTGAATCACCAACCACCCTTCCAAATTATTGCACGGGGTTTTTTCCCACATCTGCCCTAGGTACAATGGAAATATCCTTCCACTATCACCTGTGTAGAAACCTTACGTCAAGATACTATGGTTACCATATCTACAAGAATTTTCCAGCGGAACAGTCGTCGACCTGACTCATGTGCATGGGAAGGGTAACAATTCTGAAATTCAAGTAGCACCGGCACCACACGAGGCCAAAAGGTGGTACCAAATGAACCCATGTACGCAAAACAATCTTGGTTTATGCTCCACTTCATATAGGAGGGGTATCTCTGCAACTCAAGCTTCACACAATCTCGTACATGACTTGTGTGTTAGAGGATATTTTTGCTTTACCTTCCTGTGGTAATGGGTTTCCTAAGTGATGGGTCGCTATGTCTGAATTTAAAAGTTTCAGATAGTTATAGATATCCCTAATCCAAAACCATATCCTAAGCTAGTTGGTGATGTCCCTAAAAAGGAAAAATGTGACAAATTAATTTTAAATATTATCGTTATTTTTAAGGATTCTTCTTACTTAGGGTGGTGACCATGCAACTTATGATGTTTTTGGACTTGACTAGAAAGAAAAAATATGATGTAAATTAATTCAAATTAACATTTCCATTTCATTTTCTATTTTCCTTTTTCAAAAACTAATGAAACTCTAACTACTGAGCTTTGCAAATCAAATGAATTTTTTTTCTTTTCATTTTAAAAATTTCAAAGTGATGTACAATGTGCCTACTTAAGACTAAACATGCACCTAAAATTCTTTGTTTTTTTATATTTTTCAAAAATGAAAGTAAAAAATGAAACTTATTCCCATATATAAGCTAGGGTTATGAACGTATGTATAAAAAACACTCACAAACAGGATTCACAAACACAAACTTTGAAGGCTTTGCAAAGCTTGACAATTCCCTACTTGTACTGAATTACACAAGTCTTATATATATAAGCTAGGGTTATGAAC
>LPNX010551735.1:216343-344062 GCA_001517045.1 Pseudotsuga menziesii | reverse complement strand
ATATATATATTGTTCAAGAGTTTGGGAAAAGTAAAAGCAGAAGAACTACTCAAGTAATCTGACAACAAGTAGAAGCAAGCACTAACAGAGGTTAAAATCTCAAAACTGCTCATACTCCAACCAAAAGTGCCAAGAGGAGAGACCTAAAAGCCTTAAACACACACTCAACCTAACATACCCAAAGGAAGGTTACAAAAGAAAACCAATAAATACTTGCAACAAAATACAGACCAATTAACCTTTAGGATGAAGCCCCAAAAGAAGTCAGATATCTAAAGAAAACTGGAAGAAAGAAAATCCTAAGCTTCTAGACATTTATCTACAGGAAAACATGATTGTGTAGTGACAGTCCTGCATACCACCCACGAATGTACTTCAAGAAACCCGTGAATTCTTTAGGAAAACGTGATTATAAGTATAGTGAACCTGTGAATGCCTCAAAACGTTTTCAAAAAAAAAGAAAAAGGGGGTCGAGCACAACAAATATTCAAGAAGACAGACTGAAAACAGACTACTGCAAACCTTAAGCAGGACTAGGAAAGACAAAAAATGGAAAAATACTTCAACTTAAGAGACCCCAAAACAAAATATAATCCCCAGCAGAGTCGCCAATTCTGTTGTTAGGGATAATATACCTTATGTATGGGGGTTTAGAGGCCACCAAGTTACTGAATGTTCTACTTACATACAACTAGGGTTTTACAACATAGATCAGAGAATGAGATAAATACAATATGTACCTTGTTCCTAATGGTTGATCCTAGCTTTCTTCTTCTTCTCCAATGCTCCTTTCCTCCCAATCTTTAGTACTTGCAACAAATATTTACCCTTCCTCAAAGTATCTACTATTATTATACGAGATGAGATATGAACATATAATGATTGCATTTAAAACAACCTACAACATATATCAATACTCAAAACATTAGAAGCATACATCTAGACATTTATGGAAGGTAGAAAAATCTTTATTAACAGAGATATGGAAACATTAAATAGCCTCCAGTCTGACCAATCTCCTCTACAAACCAAGACTTGAGTCCTCTTTCTCCTCTCCTTAATGGAATCCTACATCATAACTTTGCCTCCAAATTTGGTCCCCCTTTCCTCATACCCTTCCCCTCTCTTTATAGGTGCCCTTCCCCTCTCTTTAAAGTTGCTTGTGAGGAAGGAATTCAAGGCTTAGGATGGTTGGGGAAGTTGGGGAAGTTGCCAAACTGAGCCCAACTAGCCCTAGTTAATCATCTTTTTTTTATTTTTTAACTATTCATAATTGAATTCGTGTGTTCATGTGTAACATCTTGCGAACGACTCATGGGTTTCCTTAAGGAAACTCATGTATTTCAGTATTTAAGGATAACACACGGGTTACACATGGAATACATGCGAGTGGCATGCAAGTTGCTCAAAGGAAAGTCATGAATACATGATGAGCTCAAGAGCAAAAATGGTTAATGTTGGAGTGAACAATGTGTATTAATGATCCAAGTCATATATAGGGTTATGGATACTTCAATCCTTAATGTCCTTTTGTGTAATGACATATTCGATGTCATTACTGGGACAGAGAAGTGTCTTTTCACAGTATAATAAGTCCTCAAGCACATGTAAAATTGAATGCATCTCATGATCCACCTCTCATGAAATTCCTCCATATGATCAAGAATGCAATCAACCTTGTGAGGATGGATAAATGATGTGTAGGAGGGGAAGTAAGATCTTTGAAACTTCTCATGAAATTGCTCTATCTCCATCTTGGATTCTTAGAGTGCACATTGAGTGCTCTTTAAGGATTCTTGGAGTTCACATTGAGTGCTCTTCAAGGACTCTTGGAGTTCACATTGAGTGCTCCTCAAGGACTCTTGGGTGGTAAACAAATATTGTGCGAGCTTGCAAATCTCTTCTTCATCCTTCAAGGATGCTCAATGCAACAACTCAACAAGATCAAGCAAATTGTCCCTATCAGAAATCAAATGGAGAAAATTACCTTTAGTTCTTGTCATGGCATTTTGAAACTTCTCCATGTCTTCCATGGAATATTTCTTCTTCAACTTGCAACATATATTTGTCATTAATGCATGGTTTCCATGGAGAGTGTGTAGGCCTCTTTGATCTTACACTCACTTATCATTCAGTGATCATGCAATAAAATGAGGTTCTGGCAAATGAACCTCTTCTTCTTCCCTAATTATTAGATCAACTTCATGAAACTCCATTGGTGATGTGGAAGTCGATCTTTGGACCTTTTCTTCAAATGCTACTAGGTTTGCATGCTCATGGAGATTTGGTTTTGTATCAAATTCTTCAAGTGAAATCTCTATGTTACCAACATAGAGAGGCAGACATCCCTCAGTATATGTCTCACTGAAACTTGAGCACCCTTCACTAGGTACTCTTTAAACCATGTCCAAAGTGTTTCTTGTCTCTCTGGATTGTTCTTTTACAACACTGGTGGTAGGTTCAAGTGAATGAACACCCTACTCTTTTGTTGCACAATGCTCACCAATAAGGATTTCAGTTATGTCTTCCATTTCTACAACATCTTTCTCTTTATTCTCATGGGAAAGTTCTCCTTCTACTTCACTGCAAATACCTTGTAGAAACTTGCGCTCTCCTTCATGGCGTTATTTCAGTTTTCCCACTTGTAAGACTAAGTGGTTCATGGCTCTCCTCAATGATGATAGTGGGATGTGTATTCTTACTGGTGCAAATCCTCTCCTCTAATGTGGCTGAAAATTCATCATGATGCAAGGGAGTACAAAAATTTGAATGGTGTCCATCCCTTTGCATCATATTTTTCTCTTCATGTGGTCGAGTTATGGTAGCTTGATATTCCGCCAGACCTTCTGGTTTGATTCCAATAGATGTATGCTTGTCTTCAGCTTCATTTTGAAACTCAAGTGTTGACTGTAAATCTGATTTACAATATTATTTTGGATCTAATCCAAAAGATGTATCACCACCCTCACATGAACCAAAATCTTGAGAAGTGATATGGAGACCACCCACAAAGAAGCTTGAGGTACATTCATCTTCATTGTATTCTCCTATGCAACTACCTTGCAGTGACTTGTACTTCACCTCATGGATATTTGTCTCTAGTTCATTTCAATTCTTCTTCAAGAAACTTGAGACTTCTTCATCTTGATTGGTACTTAGCTCACAAATTTTGGAAGCTCTGTTTGAACAAAAACCAAACATTCTCATCATGCTTGGACAAGCGAATAGCTTTGATTAATATTCACCTTTGGCTCCTCTTTCTTCTTCTTTACTCACAGAGTTGGAACAACTTGGTTCCTATATGGATTATTTTCTGCTCTTGAAAGAATGTTCATCATTATTCTGAAGCCAAAATCCATACTTGAGATAGACATACTCCTTGAAAGTCATGACTGCGCCAATATTCTTGCCCAAAGCTAGATATTCCTTGTAACAACAAGGAATGTTTTCGCATGCTTCTATCATATTTTTAAAGTCTTTCTTAACAATGGGGGAATCAGATCTGATATCTTCTCTATCTGATGTCCAATATACTTCATCATCTTCATGTCTTGGTAGGTCTCCATCAACATAGAGGATTTCTTCTTCTTCACACTTCTCATCATAGTTATCATCAGAGTATGACATCGTTGAAATTTTCTTCTCTTGAGAGAGTACTTTCCACAAGGGTGGAGGAAAGTGATATGATACCACTATAATTTTTATAAATTATAACTCAGTCTCACTAACTCTTATGCAATAAATTTTAAAACAAACTTTAACATACCTAGCTGATAGGTGGGAAAATTAACAAGCTAAGGAGAGAGTAATTGGGATTTGAAGGTGGGATCGATAAGGAAGGGAAAGATATTGTTTATTCAGGTTCCTAAGCACATGTATGTTGGGCCCATTTAGGTTTTGAACATCAGCTCCATTGAATTCTACTTTTAGGCTTCTGGGAGTCCCAACCTGTGCAAACAAAAACCCTTACTAACAGTTTCCCAGCAACTAGTGGCTAAGAGAGTATTAGGAAGATTTTAAAACTATGTATAAAGTTACATATAATTATTTTCATGTTTTTACATATCAAAAACAACTACAAGTGATTCTAAAGGTCGCAATGGTAAAAATAGCTCTTAGGACAACTCACTATATTCATCTTTAGGATTTCCCAAATAGGTGAAGGAGGCTAAAAATGATATGTTTTATACATTAGAGACTTATATAAACATGTTAATGACACATAAGAACAAGAATGGTTGGATTTGGAGAATCAGAGGTCGAATTATGCATCTTATGGTAAAACTAGTCAATTCTAGGTGCAAATCCAGACTAGGTTGGGTAAAATCAAGTCAAAATAAGTCATACATATTTAGATTGATATGAAAATTACGGAGCATGTTTATAACATCAATATATATCCATGGATGTCGAAATCACTCTTATAAATAATCTATATAGCATTCTTTAATAAGAGGCATCAATATAGCACATTATAGAAGCTATAATAAAAAGGGGACTTGAATATTCGAACCCTCAGATGTATTCATGCACTGGAAACTTCAGAATATTCTAGATACATCTAGAATATTGTCATTAATGGATGAACACTTGTATCATATCTCTAGATGTATCTTGGATGGTTTCTCCATGGCTCTCTATGATTTGCAATGAGGAATGCGAGAGAATATAAGAGTAGGGAAGGGATACTTGGGGCATATCACCCAAGGTAACTGAGGCACATCACTCAGTTTTGAAACTTAGCTTCGCATAGCATCAAAACATTCACAATCTAAGCTGATAAATGGAGTTGGAATCACCCTTAAATAAACCTTGAGTGACTTGTTAAGCAAGTCCTTCACCTATTGAACAAGTTGACACTTGCAAACCCTAACCCTAATCATGGATGTGCCCTCCTTGAGGAAAATAGCAATTGAGTAGCTTAGCTAATGTTTCCCAATTTGTTCCCTCCAGTCCAAAGTGGAAATTGTGCCCCACCTTTGAGTGAAAGTTGCCTTAATAGAATTGGAGATGTTTCCTTGCAAGTATGCTCTCATCAAAATAGAAAATGTGCCCTCCCTTGACCAAAGTTGCCTACTTTTACCCTAACTTCTTTTCCTGCACTTTCTGCTTTTGAAAATGTTGCCTTTTCCTTGCTTTTGTCAGTTTCTATATTTTTCTAACTGTTTTCTTTTGCCAATTTTCTTGACATTTTCTAATTGTCATCCAAGGAAATTCGACTTGCCTATTGTGCCCTCCTCACATGGCACTCATTTCCACATGTCATTATTTTCCACATTAATTAAATAATTACATAAAATAATCAGAATTAGAAATTGTCCTAATACATACCTCCATAGTTTTTAATAACCAAATTTTCCTAAGTAATTTAGTTAATTCATTTTTTTAGCCCCTGGGTGTTTGACATGGTCAACACTTAATGTCCATCTAGGAAGGGACATTACACACCCTCTCCTCAGCTGAAAGTAATCCTCCTTATTATTCACCCTTTAAGAGTAATTATTTAATATTGACAATGAGTCTTCATCATGTGCCTCATTTTTTTAAATAGAGGGATCACCCAAAGGGATATGGAAAGCATCAATGGATCTAGATAAATGATTTTTTTTAAACTTATTCCCTGGCATAAAAGGTTCCCACTTTAACAAAGTACCACAAACCAAATAAAATCTATTTTTTCAAGGAGGTCAAACAATAGAGGGATTTTGTGTTTGAAACCTTACCTAATTCCTCTAGAGGTGGCATGTGATTTGTCATTAGAGTTGTAAAACATTTTAAAGGATGAGAGGGAGGTGTAACCTCATTTGACCAGTGTCAACCAGAACCTTTGGAAAAGGAGACCCCTTTCTCTCCATGTCCCTTGGAATCAATTATCATTGAATTGAGTAAGTGTTCCCTCTCTTGGGCATTTAACACTTTAGGTTTGGAATTAGTCCCCCTATAACACCTCTAGTTGGAACCCCAACCCTCGATACTTGTGAACCCATTATTTTTTCCAAAATGGAATCTTACAATAAACCATAAGGTGAACTTACACATGGCCTCAAAAACATTAAAAAGGCACACACCAATAATAAATAACCTACTCCACCACTCTATTCCCAATTTTCACCATTAAGTACTCAAAGAGACCATCCCATAAATCGACACCAACCAAGATCCAAGCAATGTTAAGTGATCTCATTTCCTTAAATGACATATTAACACCATAGGAAATCCCAGTAGCATTACCAAATTTTTTTAGAACATCATAACACCATAAATCTAATATAAATCCTAGTAATTTTATGCAAACCAAGGTAATGTCTATATTTTCTATTTGAGCATAAAAAATGACATCCATTTCTGAAGAGAAAGGAGTGTCATCCTCCATTTCTATCATTTTATCATTACAATCTCTACATCCCACACCAAGTGGAAAAAGAAATCCATGTAGCCTCAAGTTAACAAATAGAATGATATAGGGTATCCTAGAAGAGGGTCCTAATCACCTTCAATCCATTATTGGAAAGAATTATCACCCATATATCTCTTGTTTAATTTAGTGAAGCATATGACCATCATTCTTGAATGAATTCAATGTGAAAAGAAGGTTGCAGAAGAGAGATACAATTCAGTTTAAACTCATCAAAACATTAATCATGGAAAAATTGGACACACATGCAGAGAAAATTGGAAGAATATCATTACATACATTAATCAGTAAATTGTATGCAATACAATGGTGTTATGAATTGGAGAATTTGAATGCCTTAGGTAGGATTTGAATATATCAACTTGAACTGACTCCGGAGGTAACTTGGTGTGGGAAAATAACTACTAGAGCTTAATAATGAAACTCTAGATAATTGAATTAGATTAGAAACAGTTAACTAATCGAGTTAGGTGAGCAAAGAAACCCAATCTCCCTTAAATCATGTAAATTGGCACTAGGATGACTAAAAGTGAACTAAATACTATGAATCAGAGTAGAAGTAAACATAACTGAACACTGACGAGGGTCAATTGTTGGTGGCTATTGGTGGCTCTTAGAGTGGGTCCCTAAATTATAGGGATTGGTTCTTGGAGCTCCTAAACACATGCAAACAGGCGCATTAAGTGTTAGGTGGGACCTAGATGAGTCCCCCATGGCATTATCCTAAAGTGGCAATGACCTCCTAAGCTAGGAAAATACAAATATATTGTTGATGTATTTGTAACTTCAAAAAGTATTCACTTGTATATCTTATGTATTGTATCCTAATGTTTATTCTAGGAAGTATCTATAATGTAATTGAGTCATGTCATGCCCCGATGTTCTGATATAGAGATTCAGTAATGTAAACAAGTCATGTAAAGTCATTGAGGTTAACCTTCCATTGTAAGTCGGGGCAATAGTCCCCACAATTGAGTCAAGGTAACCCTCCTTGTTGATCTGAGGGCAAGTCCCCACAATTGTGGGGCACTAGGGTTATTAGAATCTCCTAGAGAAGTCGGCCCTAGTAAGTAATTGTTAAGTGAGGATGACTTGTTGGAGTGGACATAAAGTGAACAGAAGAATATAAATAGAAGTGAGGCTCTCCTCATTTCTACACATCACACACACACTCACTCACTAGGGTGCATGAGTGAGAGAGGAGAATCTCTCTCAAGTGAGAGAGAGAGAACAGAGAGAACATCTGTTGGAGATCATCTTTTTTGTCTTTGGGTTTTACTACTGCTATTGGTGCTCTTTCTATCTCTGAGGAAGTTGTGGGGTTTTCTCCTTTATGGTTTCCCTGAGGAAAATTATTTGTGTATCTTGTCTCTTGTGATTTTTGTTGTGCATGTTATTGTAACATCCTCGTTTTTGACCCCGATGCACTAAATATACATCATATGTAAATATTTTAATTAATCATGGTGTGGATCTAAAGGCCAAGGCCCCACCATTGATTCGGCTATGTTATGTTCAGATTAGAATTTTCACCGATGGTATATCGGGACTTGCGAAATACATATTAAGTTATGGCATCATGTAACTATGCATTTTAATTAAATAACCCAACCAGCTGTGTTCACTGCAACTAAATTGAGAAGGGGCATGATTCCTAAGTATAAGGAGGGGAAATTATGAACCTTGAGTCATGGGGAAAAATCCATGTGTCGTCACCCTGTTTATTTTTTATCACCTTCCCTTGACTCATCCAACCACCATTTTAATGTTCTGCTGAGTTGTTGAGGAAGTTATTGCTGGAAGTGGAGGGTGGCAAGACTGTCAGTCTTTGCCACATGCTCACTCAACCAGTCCTCTCTCCACCTTCACATGGGTAAGGGAACCATCACCACGCCACTCTCTTGGCCGTTGGGGTTCACTCTCACGCAGGGACACACAGGGGGCCGGTTCATCTTCCTCACACAGAGCTGAGTTAAGTGTGGTGCAATTTCTTGTTTGGGGGTTCTCCTGTCTCTCTCTCACACCATTTACAAGTCTGTGGTTGTGTTCTTTCCTCCTGAACATGCATAGAGTCAGCATTTTGCCTCCACCATTGCTGGACTGTGAGAAATTGTTGTGGGTTTCTTTTGTTGATTCATGGGTTGTTGTTTTCCATATTTTTTGTTGGCTACGATTTCCTTTTGGGATTAGCTGCTGTAGGGTGCATGTTTTCCTTCTACCCAGGCTGAGAGTCTATTTACTCTTCCACTCTTGGGCTGAGTAAATTTGATAGTCATTTCATTGTTGAGCAAAGGCCGTGGTTTTCCCCATGTTGTTCATTTGCTGTGAGTTCCCCTACATTCTATTGGTTGTGTCCTCTCTCACGTTTTGGGAGCGGCTGTAGGTTACTGTTGAGTCGTTTTGGCCACGATAGGGCCAAGAATGACTCAGGTTTTGTTTCCCCTATCCAAGCGGTGAAGAGATTGTTTTACTGTATGAATGCAGAGGTTGGTCTTTAGGACTGCATAGGAGTGGTAATGAAGGCCTGATCTACTTGAAAAACCTGGTGCATTTGGGAACCACACAGACAGAACTAGTGGACTGGCTTTCTTCTCCACAATCCTTGAAGAGCATTGGAAGGGAGATCAGGGTCTGAGGGTCTGCCTTGTAGAGAAAGGACTGATTTCCTTGTGTTGGGTGTGTGTGGGTGTCCTAGAAGTCAGACTAGATCTGGTGTGGGTGTCCTTAACTCTTCCATGAGTTCACCAGCTTAGCATTAGCCTTTCCCAGCTCTTGGTTCACCTGATAAACCCAACTGTGTTGGCTTGGTTGAACTGTGTACTCTTGTGGGATTGTTATCCTTGGCTATGTGTAAGCCTGCTAGTTCCTTATTCCTTGGGAAATCATGCCCGTCTCGAGGGTGACAAGGTTGTTCATGAGAGACTAAAGAGCATGTGGGCCTATGATTGGGAGGAACATTGTAGTGACGTAGCTGGTTGCGGGACAGTTCACATAAGATAAGTACTTTTGATTAATCTACTTTGCAATCATGTTACAATTAATGAATTATGATGATGAACATGTTGGGTGCTGAAGTGTTTATGAATGAATGATGTTGTTTTGCTTCCGCTATGTATATGAACAATTATGCATTGTAGTATGTTTCATGTTTTTGGATTATCAAGCTTCAGCATTGTATGTATGCATTTGATTATGGGGCTAGATGCCCACATGCTAGTATGTAGTTGCATCCCCTTTCTCAGTCGGAGGGTCAGGGACATGACAAAATGGTATCAGAGATCTGGTTGCAACATGGGCCTAAATGGGCCATGACAGATCAGTTAACAGAGCTAGGTGCCTACTGCCCAGAAGAAAACTGCATGACAAGAGAATTTTTGGGAAGTTATTCTAAGTTTTGGGATCATCAAATCATCAGAGGACTTAGTCTGAAGTCCCATCGATGCATCGAATCATCTAGTTGGAAGACCTCCCGACGAGGGACCCGCGGCAAGGAAATCCATGAAAATTTTCCCAAGTGTTAAAAATCATCGACGATCAGCGCCACTGTGATGAAGCGATCGTCAAAACGTCGATGGAGGTTAGCAGATGATGCGTCCACCGTTGCAATTACTTAAAGGACTATCCACCCGATGGACAGTTGATACGACCATTGATGGTGCAAAAGTTCCAAATTTTTCTAAGTGTTGACTTCGTTGGCCATCGAAGCATGTTAGTGGTATTCATCTCCGATGAATAGTGGAAGGGATCAAGGGATTCTAGACCCGCCATTACGGATAGATAGAGGACTATCCTTCTGACGGATATAGCCTCCGACTACCGACACAGTAAAGAAAATTCAAAATTTTTCCAACTGACGAAAACATCGGTCATCAGAAGAAGATAGTGGTTTGTTCGCCTGCCGTTGTGGAATCTTGGGGCACTAGTCTTCCGACAAGAAGAGTTTCAACTTCCAATGTTCATCGGGTTATGCCTCAGTTTTTCAATCGAAAGTCATTATCAGGTTGGGCCACCGATTGGAAAAAGACCGAAGATGATAACCCGCAATTGCAGCTTTTGAATGAGCTATTTCACAGACAAATAGGAGATAGTTGAGCTGATCAAAGCGGCGAAAAGGAAGACTAAAGAGAAAAAATATTGAAAATTTTTATAAGTCCCTGAATCATCGGCCATTGACGACGGTTAGCTGATCACATCGTCGATACTTAGAGGATGTGGTCGTCGATGAGCTACCTGTTGCAGCTGCAACCATTCTCCCCAAATTTCTTAAATTTTGGGCCCCTCCTCATGATGTAGCATTGTTTTAATCGTTGGGTCCTTTGAATTTTTGGACATGTTTAATTTTGGATGATTCTAAAGATTAACTCTTGCCCTAGTTTTCAAATTTGATTGTGATGGAAATTGTTGCGGGTCACAGTTTTATTTCCTTGTCGATCGGATCAAGTTTCTTTGTTTTGGGTCGCCGCTTCAGACTCGTAAAGCCAGTTTTTGTCTGTTGTTGAAATTCGAGGGCTATCCAAAACACTTAAATCATTTTTATACATCAGGCGTCGAAAATATGTTTGATCGGTGACTGTTGTCATTTTCTCGTCCATCGTTGCTGCTCCCAAAGCGGCTTAGCATCCGAAGTGCAAAGCACTCCGACCACCGATGTTTGTTAGTCTTTTAATCGCCTTACCGTAGCCTTTTCTCTTCCGTTGTTGCGGCTGGGAAAGTCATTTGGCTTCCGATGTGATGTCTTCCGAATTCCGACTAAAGCTTTTCCTGCCCACATTTCGTGTGTCTTTAGCCCTTGTCTCTTCCCCCATTGTGGCTCCCAAAGTAGTTAAACCTCCGAAGTATAAATCCTTCCGACTTCCGATTGAGAGTGTTCCCGCTCGCGGGTAGGGTATCCTTAACCTCTCCTTTGCCGCCGTTGCGGCTAGAAAAGCCTTTTCACGTCCGATGTCGATATCCTTCCGGATTCTGATTCAGAACTTTCCCACTCAAGGCTCAGTCAAAACTCTTCCGTTTGTTAAAAATTTTAGATTAAGGGATGCACCTGGCCGTTTTCTTGTGGATTAGCCATTTCAAGTGGTTTAAGTTAACGTTTAAAATGCCATTTCAACGAATGATGCACAGTAATTTATTGTAGGTAGAACTCAAGGGACTGTTGGGGTGACCACGTGGTGAAGGCATAGCTGACAATTTGTAAAAAATCAAATTGAAACCGGCCGAGTCGCAAGGGAGACGAGCGAAGCAAAAGACAAAAAATTGAAAGCAACAAAAACGAAGATCTGAAAGGTCCAGCAGTTACTCAACTGATCATGAGCATACGAAGAAAAGATGAAAAAGAGGAATATGAGGCGTTGGGGAACGAAAACGCCAGAGGTTTGGGGAAACCCAAGCAGTCTGCTGATTTTGTTTAAATTTCTGAAAGTTAGAAGTTACAGGGACTTTTTCCCTGGAAAAACTTGTACACCATTTGCTTGTAAGAGGAACTATTTCATTTTACAATAAAAAACTTCAACTTTTGCCTGCAGGAGAAAGAGAAATGTGGAATGTATCAATGTGATTAAATGAACAATGTTGAAGGGGAACTATTTCGTTTTTAGCTGTGTTTCATTAACTGTGAGAGTGTTTAACTTCCTGAACCTATGTTCTTGTTGAATGTTCTTCAGTATATTTTGTGATGTTTTCCATTGTGAGTAATAAATGTTGTCTCTAAACAATTGGCTATCTGGTTGTTCAAATATCTGTAATTCTTCATGTGTATTGAAAGAAGTATCAGCTATCTGTAACTCTTCATAATGCATGTACAAAATATATTACTCACCAATGAATGATAATCCTGCTCCCTAGGGATAGTTTAGGTAGTTAGTTTTAATTTCTTGTTGTATGTGATTTAGATGCTTGTGAATGCTAAGACGAGAGGTAAGAACCTGTGCATCATGTTGTGACTGCTCCTTGCATCTTATCACCCTACATGGTTAATTAGGCACTCACATATCATACATTAAGTCAAAACATACAAAAATACACGGTGGACCAGGCCGCAACCGATAAAGCCTTTGTTTTTTGTTACTTTGACCTACGGTATCCGATTCGCAAACCGAACGGATTCCCCATACCAAACAGTCATGGGCTAGTTGGGAATGTTGACTGGGGAGAATCCCTTACTGTTGTTTCCTGCGAATTTTCGGGCATCAACACTACCACAATTCAAGTTGTTGAGCATCCACCCTTGCGGAGATCGAAGAGACTAACCGCCCAATGAGGAGTGCCTTCGAGCGCCGATGCCGTGGGTTCTAAAGGATCCGACCACAGACAAAGTTAGGAGTTGCAGAAGATTTAGTTTGATTGTGGACCGCCGTTGCGGAAGGCTTGACGATTAACCATCTGGTGCATAGGGCACCCGGTCACCGACGCAACAAGTTAACCCATGCTATCGCCCACGAAATTCGAAACGATAGATGATTAAGGACCGATATGGTGGAAGGGAATAGACCAACGAGTCACCGATGAAGACATGGGATAATAGACCGATCGAAGGAAAACTTTGAAGAGTAAAAAAGCACCAGAAAATGGTTAATGATCAGATCGTTGGTCGGAAGCTCAGATGGTTCGCCCGTGGAAATGGTAGGAAGATCATTTTCCATTGTTGCGAATGCTCAGATGACTATGCAACCGATGCACAGTTGTTTTGCTCACCAATACAGATTGGGAGTTTAGTTGTTTTGCCACCATAAGGAGAACAAGCAACAGTCTGTCGATGAACAGACAATTTTTTTTCGTCGACGCAGATCAGAGGTGTAGTTGATTTGACTATCACACTGTCGACAGAATAGTTGGAAGAAGGCCCAATTGGGCCTAAAAAGATTTGGGTTTTTCGAAGGCATTTCTTAGTGATTTTTTCGAGCAGTTTTCGACTGTCTTTCAGTCAATTTTCAACAGATTTCAGCAGACTGTCCGTGGTCACAGGGCAGAAAGGAAATAGAGAGAATTCTACATTTTAACATAATTGTTGTTTTATGAAATTTCCAAAAGAAAAGGTAAGTATTTTTTATTTATATTAATGTATGCATCTAATAGTTTGCTACTAACACATTTGTAAAACTATAGATACCCTCCAAGAGTAGTACTCCAAGAAGAATAGTGTGGTAAAGCAAGAGGCAGTTCAGTCATGAGAACCTATGACGAATATGATGCTCAGGATTCTTATGAGCGTGCAAGAGATTCCATGGGAGAAAATGTCCATAATGGAAATGATGACATAGAATCTAATGGAAGGAGATTCCAAGAGACACCGTCAGATGTCGTAGCCACCATGAAAAGCTTGATTAAATCCCAGGAAGAGCAACATTAATTGAATGCTACCATGTTGCAGAGTTTGACAGATTTGTAGAGAAAAATAGACTCTGGATGAGGTACAGCAAGGCCAGAAGGCAATAAGAGCAACACTAGTAGAAGGAAAAGGACTTCCAGTGGATCATCTGACTCTGAAGAATCTAGTGGAGATACAAGCTCATCTTCTCATAAAAGGAAAAGAAGAAGGCATCATAGGGATCGCTCTCGAGATGAACTTAAGAAGGCTAAACCTACTACATTTGATGGTGAGATAAATACTAGACAAGAGGCTGGAGCTTGGCTTCTTGGGATAAAGAAGTACTTTCAGGTGCAGGACTATTCAAGGAACATGAAGGCCATAGTTTCCATATTCAATCTGAATGGACGAGCATCCATTTGGTGGGAACACTTCAAGCAAGTAAAAAGGATCAGTGAAAGGAAATTGAAATGGAAACAGTTCAAGAAGTATTTCAGGAAGAAATACCTTTGTAACAAGTATTATGATGACAAACTCAAGGAGTTCCATGAGCTGAGATTGGGACAGCAGACCATGGATGAAAATGCAAATAAGTTTTTGGAATTGTTGAGGTATGTCCGGTACATCAGAGATGAGAAAGTGAAGATCCAGTGGTTTCTAAGTGGGTTTCCTCAAACTTACAAAGATAGAATTGAGTTCTATGAACCAAGAACTCTTGAAGAAGCAATAAGGAAGGCTAAGTATTGCTATGAGCAAAGCAAGGGTAAACCTGATTACCATAAGGCATGGAAAGACAAGAATAATAAAAAGTTTGACCAAAGAAAGAAAGCTTTCAAACCTTCTAGATTCAGGAATCAGCAGAAGCAGCCATCCCAAGCTATGAGTAATCCAGTTGGAGTGATAGGTGGAAATCCTAAAGAGCCACATCCGAATAAAGGTCCAGTGAAATGTTGGAAATGTGAAAGACCTCACTTGTGTAGATATTGTCCACTTGAGAATGAGAGTTCAAGGCCAGCTTATAACATTCAGGGAATAGAAACAGTGGGTCAGGTATCCAGAGCAGTCCCTAGAATTTATGCAGCACTGGAGGACCACCAGGAAAATCACCAGTCAACTGTGGTTGAAGTTGCAGGTAAGATTATTGAACAATCTGTTTCTATTTTAATTGACCCTAGTTCTACTCACAGTTATATCACTCCTAGGCTAGTGGAGATTTGTGCTTTTAAGAAGTCAAAGCATAGAAAATCTTGGTTAGTCCAGCTAGCCACTAGGACCAAGAGAAAAGTTAGTGAATTGGTAGAGAAGTGTCCATTGGTTATGAATGGATTGAACACTTGTGTAGATATGAATGTTCTACCGCTTGGTTCCTATGATGTTCTCATTGGAATGGATTGGTTAGAAGCTCACAGAGTGAAGCTTGACTACTATAACAAGACTTTTGAATGCATGGATGAAGAAGGAAACCCACTAGTTGTGAAGGGTATTCCAAAGGTAATTTCAGTAAGGCAGGTTTCAGCAATGCAGTTCAAGAAGTTCTGTAGGAGAGGTTTCCAGTTGTATGCAGCTCATATTCTGGAACAAGCAGGAGATGAAACTCCTAGGTTGGAGGACTATCAGGTGTTAGATGAATTCAAGGATGTATTCCTATTGGCAGCCAGCAACAACCCCTTCACTTCTCATTAAGATGAAGGGGGATCAGCTCTGTCTATGATTTACCAATTTAAAATTATAAAAGAGCACCTTCAAAATCTTTGATTCTGAAGGTACTTTCAATCAAAGAAGAGTAAAATGATATTTTAGGAGTTGGTGGAACATGTTCATGAACTTGGCAATTAACAGCTGTCAGTTAGTTTCATAAATTTTCATGTAATCAATTCAATCACTAAGTTTAATTTATATGATTATTTATGATTTAAGAAACTCGAGATGATAGTATGCCAAGAGAAAATCAACAAAAACACATCTTGTGTTTATTTAAAAGCTGGATATGGTAAGGTATTATGAGTCCTAAACTCTTAAAACTAAAGGTAACTCATCTAATCAAAACTCTTATTAAACCTAATGTTCATATTCCATATGTAATGCCTTACCATGACTTTGTAAATATTGTATATATGTAGTTAGTAAATAAAATAACTATCATATGATAATTTTCATATATTATAGTTTTACCACTTAGTTTCTTATCACATTTGATTTCGGATATTAATTGATAAGATTTTGGAAAGATTTAAAACTAAAATCTATGAAATTTTATGTATATGACATATGTATTAAATCAGGCCATTTTCTAGTTATCATGCTACACATTAGGGTGTGATTTCGTTACCATATCGCCTTGAATGCTACCACCTTTCGCGCTAAAACTAGAGAAGACCATTAATTGACAGAGTTTACGAAGAGCCATGTGTCAAATTGATAACGCTTATCACTTGGATCGTTGAGTTGGCATAGAGATGTGGCTTGTACTTCATGATAAATCGACAGTTGTGAATATATTGATGTATCAAGATTCAATGTTGATATTCATTCCATTTCATAACAATGTACGTGCTCATTATGACCACTGTAAGTAATCAATGTTTGAATTTATGATCCGTCAATCACAAGATCCCTGGTATGTCGATTTAGTTAAATTTCACTGCTAGTCATGGCTGAGTCGTGGTTAAACATGCATATATTATAATATAATGTTGGCTGTAGCATTCATCATTGTTAAAGTTCTGGTAAAATGGTCGATTCCAAGATCTCATATCAGTCAGATCCAAAGCATGCGAAGTTTGCACATCATGTCATACACTTGGATACGTATTCCCTCCATATTCACATCGCCATTCAATTCATTCCGAAACCAGGGTAGTGTAGAGGAGGTTATGGCTCCATTGAACCGCTTTGAAATCTCTGGTTCAGAGCTCATAGAAGCAGACGAAAATATAGCCTTGCATTTCTTTAAGTGTTTTGACGGCCATCATGCAGAGGCAACTAAACTTATGCAAGTTGGGGAACGCTGGTTCAAAGGTAGTAGGGTTAATAAGAAAAGGTGTTTATCTCTGCTGCTGCCATTGCCCGATAATACTAAACTGAAGATAGGTGTCCCTGTCAAGTTTTTGAAGCCCGAATGGAGATCTTTTTACGAAATTCGGGTCAGGTATGTGTCCTGCGACGGTCGTTTCTCCCATTTACACTATTACCATTTAAGACTCCTATTAGCATTACAGGGTTGTAGGCTTAACCTGCCATTTTATTTATGGCAAAGTTTAAAGAAGATGTCACAGGCGGTTCGAAGTTTTAATAACCCTAATAGAAGTCTTTTTCACCACAGATTAGTCAAAATCATAGTGCAACATCAATTGTCTTTAAATGGCAAGACATGGGATGAATTTTTAACTGAGTGTGATTTAGGGCCGACCCAATATTGGCCGGATCCCTCTCCAAAAACCCGCAGGAAAAGAAAGGTTGCTAAGCCTGAGGTTAATAACGCTCCTGAAACTGAATCTAAGGGAAAAGGGCTCAGTGAAGCCAATCTATCTATAAATGTTGGGGTTAGTAATGACAATGTCGACAATCCAGTTCCCGGTTGCTTTGAATCAGTCTTGAATCAGCCCTCATCTGATAGATGTCCTTGTACTCCTGCAAAAACAGAGGAAAAGTTAACTGAAAACAAAACTATTAACCTTGTTGATTGTAAAAATATCACCGAACTAGCTAGTCCTCGTAAACATGACAGTGAGTCTATGTATAAGCTAGATCATCTAGCTCAAGTATGCTACGATAAAGGAGGGTTTGGGTCAGACAATATTATGTTTTCAAGGAGGGTTACTAGGAGTATGAAACCTTCAATTTTGACTCCTATGGCTAATCGATAGAATACTCAGCCTGCAGTCGTCCATATTGAAGACGATATTCCATCATCGATCCCTGATACTACTCAGGTAAATAGTCTCAATTTTATAAAAGATAATGGTGTGAAATTGGGTAAGGCCGAGGTCGCTCAATCATGTATGAACACCTGCATTGCAGACCCTGAACCATATTTTATCATTCCTCAGTCATCTAGTCAAAACATTGATGACTCTAATTCTCCTCGGGTAGCCAATAATGAAGAAACCCTACAGCAAATACTAGACAAGACATACCAGAACAAGATTACAGAGTTGAAGGATGAACTTAAGCATTGTCAATCTAATGCAGCATTGATAGAAGAAGAAAATAGAACATTTAGAGAGGAGTTTCTAAGTTGGATTAGTAGGTGGAAAGAAGTGAATACTAAAAAGAATCAATATAAAAGAGCAAAGAGGTCAATAATAGATACGAATCAGCACCTACTTGAGCAAATAGAAAAACAGAAGTTAAAGATTATTAGGCTGAAAGCCAAATTAGCAGAAGCACGAAGAGTAGTTGATCTTCAGAGTAGAACTTGATGATTATGCTCATTTCTTATGTCACTGTCAAACAGGTAATAAAATATTTTGTCATGCATGCCTGTAAAATCACAGATTTTACAGGCATACATTTAAATTTTGGTTTATTTTGTTACATCTGTTTTTACTGGTTTTAATGAGATGCTTCGTTTGTTTGAATACAGGTGTATATGTCATTACTCTTCTCCAAACTTTCAGGACGTTGTTAATGTGTTGGCTAGGAGATGTGGCTGTTTGTTGAAGGCTGAAGTTTCAACAATGGCCACGAATTTACCAAGTACCTTCAAATCAACAAACATTCAGGCTAGTCGTTTTTCTGTTTATAATGACAAGAGTTTAATAAAAGAGATTCGATTCTCTTTTTAGTTATAGGAACCCTATAATGTTGCATGTAACATTAATGGGGAAAACTGAATCATAGTATTATATAAGTTAGGAATTTTGATGAACAAAAGGGATGGAGTGTTTGAAGAAAACATACTTAAAATATATTTTGTTGCTGGTGTTGTTTCATTCCTGAAGTTGAATCTTTGGATGTGAGATACAACTGGACATCTACAGACTGATATCATTACTCATATTATTGTTTTGGATATATTATATATATTTCAGCATCTTATCTTCTATCTTAATATTAAAACAGTATACTTTGCTATACTTGTGTTCAATTATCATTTTCACTTTGTCAATTCAATATCGCATTTTGAACAAATATATCGTTATGATTGTGTTTATTAGTATTTTACTATAAACTTAAGCTATAATGATATACACTTCTGTCTGTTAAAAATATCATTTGTATTTTTATAGTGATTTTATATTAGACATCATCTTTGGATTCAAATAGCTATGTTGATCATTAATTATTAATTAATTTCAGAAAACTAAAATAGCTGTTTATTTTCAGTTTTTCTGTTCAGTTATTGTATAACAGAGTGACTTATCATGTATAATTTAAATGTTTCGATTTAAATTATGCACTTTGTCTTTCTGTACATCTTTTATTAATTAATAATTAATCTAGTATTTAGAGACGCTCTCAGCTGAGATAGGATAGTTAGTGTTAAGTTTTATTTTAGTATATTTCAGTTAACAGCTGTTAAATCAATTCGTATAATTGTAGCATAATTTTTACAAGTCTTTATATTCGGAAAACTCTTCAAAATTTGGAGTCTTTCCTTAAGAAAGCAAACATAAGACAGTTTAGATAGTTGAAACTAATTATAGGATTCATTTAAGTAGAAATAACATTAGGATAGGTTAGATTTTGCTGATTTTAATTTCTCCTTAAGAGAAAAATCAGCTGGTAGCAGGACCATAACCTGTGAGGTTTTGTTAATTTAAACACACCGGATGTTGCTTTAAGCTGATTGTGTGGGAAAAACCCCCTTATTGGCCTAGGTCAGAAAATCAGGCCAACAAATGGCGCTAGAAGGAGGGCATGTTAATGAGTAATGGCAAGTAAAACTAATGAAACATTTCCAACCAGCCAGCAGCTTCCAAAAGTCAATAGATCACCATTTTTAGAAACTGTTAGAAACATTCTCGAGCGTGATCCTGTCACCTCGCCCTTTAGTCCTGCACAAAGCACTCAAACTTTAGAAGAATCAAGACATATTCTTACACGATCATATGCTAATCAGCTTGGTATATCTCCAATAGATTATGGTCTACCTAGACAGCAGCGACATAATCCACAATTGACCATAGTTACGCAAGATTTAGAAATAGCTGATAGTACTCCCCACCATCAGGTTGAAAGACATCAAAGGCAGATTACCCAAACCAATACTGCTAGAAGACTAATTGCAAGAGGCGGTTTTGATCAGCCACCTTCTCCTCCTGAATCACGACCTGATAGTCCAAGACCATCCAATTCAGGAAGTTCTTCAGGTTTTGAAAGAAGTCCAATGGCAGGAAATGTACCTGTAGGAGGAGGAGGCAATCCTCCACCTAATCCACCAAATCCTCAACTCCCTTGGCTAAGAACAGCTGCTGTAGCAGTCCCTGGTATACAGCACCCATTTCCTAAACACTCAGATAAACTCCTCCCTAAGTTTAACCCAGATGACAAAGAACCGGCAGAGGTGCATGTTGACAAATTCATGTTGGCTGTTCAAACTTTGAACGTTCAGCATGAAGATGTAGTTTGTCGATTGTTTCCTCTAACTTTTGAAGGACGAGCTTCTACCTGGTATTTTTCGTTAGTACAAGAATCAATCACAAACTGGGGGGAATTTAATAAAGCCTTTCTAGATAAATTCGGGGAAGATAAAACACCGGCTCTTTTAGCTCTAGAGTTATCTAGGATTAAAATGGAGCCTAAAGAAAGAATTAAAGATTTCAATCAAAGGTTTTTGACATTAAAAAACAAAATTCCAATTGCTTCTCAACCTCCCGAGGATATACTTATTGAAAATTATACGTCAGCCTTACCTAAATATTCTGGGATGTTCGTGAAGAGAGCTGGAAAAACAACATTAATAGAAACATTTGAGGAAGCCATTAAAGTCGAGAAGGATTCTATGTCCTATGAACCAGATAGAAGTGGGAAATTTGATTCTTTTCCTCGTAGGAAGACTGAAAAGCTCAATTCAAAAAAAGACAAATCATTTGACATAGAACAGCTGCAAAATGCTATTCGAACATTAACCAACGAGGTTGTAGGGTTAAAGAAAACCAATTCTGAAGCTTCTCCTTCTAGGGGATATTTCAGAAACCAGTTTAGACAAAACCCAAATACAAATAATAAAAATACCCCACCTGACATAGCAGCAAACGAAGAGATTTTTAATACCATTCGAGCTGTTTTATCTTTGTCTGAAACTCCTTCTAGTCAAGAAATAAATGAAAACGAAGAAGATGGGGAATCAGAAAATGATGAAGAATCCGAGGAACCTCAACAAGTTAATGGTCATTTTTGGGACAGTCTTGTGAAAGAGCATGAGACTAAAAGTCCGCCTACAGGACAACATGCCTATAATACTCGTAGTAGGGCATTTGCAAACACTCCCGGTGCTTCAAGTTCTACTACAAATAATGACAACAATAACTCACAACCCAATAAACAAGCTCAATATGGCGAGCAGACTCAATCAACCAAAATTACCCATCCTATTCAAAATGCTCCTAAATTAGATTTACAATATGATATCATTGAAGATTTAAAGAAGACTCATGCAAACATCAGTATGTACGATCTTCTTCAAATCTACCCAATGCCTAATAGTCATGTTATAAATCCCGCAGTGAGTTCAATTATTCCTAATGCAAAACAAAATGTTGCTGCAAACAGTTCTAATAATGATCCAACAGCAACTGAAAAAGGAAAAGCAACGGCTGACAAAGCTTCGTTTATAGGTAAGAATTCTAAATCAACCACACCTCCATTCTTACTTACCTTTGAAATTTTCAATAGGAATGTTCATAACTGCATGGTAGATTCCGGAGCATCCTCCAATGTGATGCCTTTATCAGTATGCAAGAAATTGAATGGGAAATATGTTCCATCTAATTCACAATTAACTCAATTGGACAGGACAAATGTAAAGGTTGTAGGGGAAATGAAAGATGTCTTAGTTAGGATTGCTTGTAACCCTTCGGTTTATCAAATTATAGATGTTGTTGTTGCTGATATTCCAGATGCATACGGGCTGTTCTTAAGTAGGGATTGGTCTCAACAGCTGAACGGTTTCTTTGCCACTGATTGGTCAACATTGTGGTTACCTAAGAACGGAAAGTCAAATCAGATAAAGATAAATAGAGAAAGATATATGAAACATACTGTCACAGAACTGCATGATCCTAGCGAACCTGTTTTATTTTCAGATTGTATTATGGGGAATTACATGTATGAATTAGGATTCGGTAATTTTAAAGCTAAAAATTCTGCCTTTTCTGAAAATAAACAGCAATCTGAAATTAGTAATGTGACATCTGTTTCTCCTAACTCTTCACTCAAGGAAACCATTAATGATGTAGATAATCTGAATATTGTGAATATTATAGAAAGTAAAGTGATTGTGCATAGTTCTATCTGGACCTTATATTTCGATGGTGTGAAATCTAAAGAAGGAGCAGGAGTTGGTTGCTTGCTAGTTGACCCTCAGGGAAATAAAACATGTATAGCTTGTAGGATGGAATTTAATTGTACCAATAATACAGTGGAATATGAAGCTTTAATACAAGGTCTGAAAAAAGCAATTGATTTGGGCATCAAAGAATTAATTGTGTACGGCGACTCCGAGATCATTGTCAAACAGGTTCGTAACTCTATTCACTGCCTATCTGAACATTTACAGAGTTATCAACGGGAGGTATGGAACCTTATCTCACATTTTGATGCATTTAACATTAATTCTGTTCCTAGAAGTCAAAATCAAGAAGCAGATTTGTTGGCAAACGTAGCATCAAAGTTAATTCCATCAAAAAATCTTACACCAGATTTCTTTTTTGTTGAATTGATTTTTAGACCTTCCATACCTGATAATATCTTTAACTAGCGTGTATTTGACAATGATGTGCAGGTACTGAATTTTTTGATGAACAAGGATACCTTTAAGGATTCAGCAATTGACGAAGTCACTCATGACGAAAATCTGCGAGATTTTTCGGTAATAAATGATTTTTGTTCAGTTGAGAAAGCTTTCGAATAGGTAAAACCAGTCCCTAATTTAGTACTAAGATTAGAAAAGTTCTCTGATCTGCAGGATAAGTTTAGGTCTGTTCCTAATTGTAAAACTAACAGCTCTCGAATGAGGTATGAAACCATCAATTTAGGAACAGAACTGAATCCCCAAACTATAAATCTTGGATTAGATTGTGACCCTGTAGAAAAAACAGCTTTCATGAAATTGTTTAAGGATTTTAAAGATGTCTTTACTTGGACATATGACGACTTGAAAACCTTCAACACACAAGTTATGCAACATATAATTCCAATTAAACAAGAGTCAAAATATTTCCAACAGAAGTTAAGGAAATATCATCCGTCGTTAGAACCAACAATAAAAAAGGAACTCAATAAATTGTTAGCTGCCAAGATCATTTTCCCCATCAGACATACTCAATGGGTAGCAAACTTAGTTCCAGTTAGAAAGAAAAACGGGGATATTAGATTATGCGTACATTTTAGAAATTTGAATAAGGCTTCTGAGAAGGATAATTACCCAGTTCCTCCCATGGAACAAATTCTTCAAAAGGTGTCTGGGTCTGAGATATTGTCTCTCCTTGATGGTTTCTCAGGATACAACCAAATATTGGTTTCCCCAGATGATCAATTAAAAACTGCTTTTAGAACTCCATGGGGAACATATGCCTACCGCAAGATGCCCTTTGGGTTAATCAATGCGGGAGCAACCTTTCAACGGGAAATGGATATTGCTTTTAGAGGCCTAATCAACCATTCAGTTGTTGTCTACTTGGATGATGTTACTGTATATTCTAAACATCGACCTGATCATCTTAATCATCTTAGAAAAGCGTTTGAACGATGTAGAAAATTTGGAATATCCTTAAATCCTAAGAAGACAATATTTGTTGTTTCAGAAGGTATATTATTAGGTTGCGTAGTTTCAAAGCATAGAATCATGATTGATGCTGAAAGGACCCAATCCATTTCAAAGATAACTTATCCTTCTAGCAAGAAAGCAATGCAATCATTTCTCGGCAAAATAAATTTTGTTAGGAGATTCATTCCCAGTTTATCCGAAATCATACGTCCTTTGCAGAAGATGATTAAGAAAGATGTTGTTTTTAATTGGGGACAAACTGAAAAAGAATCATTTCAGAAAATTTAAGAATCCATTTCAGAAGCTCCTAGCCTCCTAAGCCCAGATTTTAATAAGGATTTCATATTGTATACTTTTGCTTCTAATATTTCATATGCAGCTGTTTTAACTCAATTAAATCAGCAAAATCACGAAGTCCCAATCTCCTTCATGAGTTCAAATTTCAAAGGTGCTGAATTTAATTACCATGAAGTCAATAAACAGGCCTTTGCTATTTTTAAAGCTGTTAAACATTTTCGTCCATATTTACTGAAATCTAAAATGAAAATAATTGTCCCTTTTTCCTCAGTCAGAAACTTGTTAGTTCAGAAAGACTTAGGTGAAAAGAGGGCACCTTGGATGACAACTCTTCAAGAATATGACTTAGAGATTAAACCCTCAACAATAGTTAAAGGACAAGGACTATGCAAATTAGCTGCTAAAGCTACTCACTTACCTGATGATAAAGTTGAAACTGTCATTGATGAGGCTTTACTTACCAGGGAAATTTATTTTTATCCACCACCTCAGGATTCCTGGTATACAGACATACGGATACTTTTGGAAACAGGGGCTGCCCCTGATTACTTAGAACCAAAGAAGAAAAGAGCACTCAGATTGAAGTCTGCTCCTTATTTATTAATTGATAATATTCTCTTTCGGAGAAATTCAGATGGAGTATACCTTCGATGTCTAGATAAAGACGAAACAGAAGTAATTTTGAAAGAATTACATTCTGGACCAGTAGGAGGTCATTTTGGGGGAGAGACCACTGCACATAAAATTCTCAGGGCTGTTTATTATTGGCCCACCTTATTTCGAGATTCCTACACCTTTGTCAGGAAATGCCAAGAATGTCAACTTGCTGCGGGAAGGGTTAAAAAACATGCTTTTCCCTTACAACTTGTTTCAACTGAAAGACCCTTTCAGTAATGGGGTATTGATATAGTAGGTCCAATAAATCCTCCCTCATCTATGCAACACAAATATATAATAACTGCGACCGATTATTTCACTCGTTGGGTGGAAGCTGCACCACTAAGAGTTGTAAATACCAATCAGGTTATACTATTTTTGGAATTCTTTATCATAACAAGATTTGGTATTCCCGATTCCCTCGTCTTTGATAATGCTTCATATTTTTCATCGATTGAGTTAACCCAGTTTGCTTTAGAGAAGGGAATAAGAATCAGGTATTCAGCTAACTATCATCCCCATGGGAATGGTCTAGCTGAATCAACAAACAAAAATTTATTGAAAATTCTCAAAAGAACTATTTCAACTCACCATCGTAATTGGCATACAGAATTGGTTAATGCTCTTTGGGCAAACAGAGTAACTCCTAAGGCTGCAATAGGTAACTCACCATTCTTCTTAGTATATGGAACTGAATCTATTTTACCACCTAATTTGTTCTTACCTTCATTACAGCTAGCTCAGTCTGTCCAAGATGAAGAGTGACCAGCAATGGAAAAGATAATTAATACACTACTAAAACTGGAGGAAGAAAGAGAAAAGTTAAAACAACACTTTACAAAACATCAACAGATCGTGAAATCATGGTTTGACCAATCCTTCAGTTCCAATCGATAATTTCAGGTGGGAGACTTAGTTTTAAAATGGGATAAAGTTCACGAGGAGAAGGGAGATCATACTAAGTTTCAAAAACTATGGTTAGGTCCCTTTGTTATTTCTGAGAAAATAGGTCCAAGTAACTTTCGATTGCAAACACTTGAAGGTCAGTCCGAAACATTCCCAGTGAATGGACTGATTCTGAAAAAATATTTCTGTTAATATTTTTTGACTTAAAATGTATATAATTTGTTTACTGTTTGTAAATAAATTTATATTTTTCCTGTCTGTTAATAAATTTATATTTGTACATAACTTATGTTTGCTGTTTATAAATTAATTTATATTTTTCTTATATAAATTGAGTTTTAATACAGAAAATTAAGGATGATGAGAAATTCATAAAGCTTTTATAACCTTCAAACATCATTCTGTTATTTTCAGTTTTAATTCTGTTAAGTCAAAACATCTCAAACTGTCAAATTTTTGTAGATAATCAGTCAGTAATGTTTAGCAGCTGTAAAAATAAATGTATATAAATAAAATCAGTTTTCTCATAAGCCTGAAACATTATGATACTAGACCGAAATCTTTTAAAATTTGTTGAGGATGATCAAATTTTCTTAAAATCTGCAAAAGACCTTCAGTTTTTTTATTTGTAAGTGTTTCTCAGATTATTCATCATCATGTTATTTTCCTTATAAAAGTGGGGATAACTTATTTAATATCTTCTTCGAAGCTTGTACTTTTGAAAAACTCTTACAAACCTCTACCATCAGTCTTAGAAAAGTATTTATCATTTGAAAACTATTTAGGAATAAGCCGGTCCGATCAGAATCACAAATATCACTAGTATGACATTATTAGGAAACTAGTAATGGATTTTGGTTTAAAAAACCAAAAGATAAGGGGTCTCATCACGAGCCGGCCTAATCATGATCATCAGTGCTGTCTGGAATAACTTCATTTCTGATCACCAGGGTGATGGCTTTTGATTTAAAAAATTAAAAGACAAGAGGTCTCATCACGAGCCGGCCTAATCATGATCATCAGTGCTGTCTGGAATAACTTCATTTCTGATCACCAGGGTGATGGCTTTTGATTTAAAAAATTAAAAGACAAGAGGTCTCATCACGAGCCGGCTTGCGTATTTCAGACAGCTCTCGTGAATGATACTATCACATTGGGATACCATACCCAGATAGTAGTCTTCAGGCAGAATTATTGTTTTAAAAGAAAAGGGAAAGGAAACAAAATAAAATTATTATGTTACAGAACAGATTCTGGAGAGTTTTCAGAGAAGTAGATTTCTATACTCTATGCTGATGGTATAGGTTATCCTTACTATGAAGTACTTTGTTTCGACCAAGATATTTTAAGTTTCTCCCTAATCAAATTTCTATTCAAAAGATGGAATATTTCTTAGTTATACTTATGAGTATGAATAAATAATGCTTATGTAGATAAAGAATTCTTGATTTTTTTTTAACAGGTTTTAAGATTTCGTTTTTTATCATTTTCTATTAGCAGAGATAACTGGTTCGCCCAGGTTGTCGCCATTTGTTGGCAGCCAGCAACAACCCCTTCACTTCTCATTAAGATGAAGAGGATCAGCTCTGTCTATGATTTACCAATTTAAAATTATAAAAGAGCACCTTTAGAATCTTTGATTCTGAAGGTACTCTCAATCAAAGAAGAGTAAAATGATATTTTAGGAGTTGGTGGAACATGTTCGTGAACTTGGCAATTAACAGCTATCAGTTAGTTTCATAAATTTTCATGTAATCAATTCAATCACTAAGTTTAATTTATATGATTATTTATGATTTAAGAAACTCGAGACGATAGTATGCCAAGAGAAAATCAACAAAAACACATCTTGTGTTTATTTAAAAGCTGGATATGGTAAGGTATTATGAGTCCTAAACTCTTAGAACTAAAGGTAACTCATTTAATCAAAACTCTTATTAAACCTAATGTTCATATTCCATATGTAATGCCTTACCATGACTTTGTAAATATTGTATATATGTAGTTAGTAAATAAAAAAACTATCATATGATAATTTTCATATATTATAGTTTTACCACTTAGTTTCTTATCAAATTTGATTTCGGATATTAATTGATAAGATTTTGGAAAGATTTAAAACTAAAATCTATGAAATTTTATGTATATGACATATGTATTAAATCAATCCATTTGCTAGTTATCATGCTAAACATTAGGGTGTGATTTCGTTACCATATCGCCTTGAATGCTACCACCTTTCATGCTAAAACTAGAGAAGACCATTAATTGACAGAGTTTACGAAGAGCCATGTGTCAAATTGATAACGCTTGTCACTTGGATCGTTGAGTTGGCATAGAGATGTGGCTTGTACTTCATGATAAATCGACAGTCAGTGACTATATTGATGTATCAAGAATCAATGTTCATAGTCATTCCACTTCATAACAATGTGCGTGCTCAATATGACCACTGTAAGTAATCAATGTTTGAATTTATGATCCGTCAATCACAAGATCCCTGGTATGTCGATTTAGTTAAATTTCACTGCTAGTCATGGCTGAGTCATGGTTAAACATGCATATATTATAATATAACGGTGGCTGTAGCGTTCATCATTGTTAAAGTTCTGCTAAATTGGCCGAGTCCAAGATCTCATATCAGTCAAATCCAAAGCATGGGAAGTTTGCACATCATGTCATACACTTGGATACATATTCCCTCCCTATTCCCATCGCCATTCAGTTCATTCTGAAACCAGGGTAGTGTAGACGAGGTTATGGCTCCGTTGAACCGCTTCGAAATCTCTAGTTCAAAGCTCATAGACGCAAACGAAAAGATAGCCTTGCGTTTTGAGAAAGTTGGGTGGGGGCATTTCTTTAAGTGTTTTGATGGCCATCATGCAGAGGCAACTAAAAATCCGCAAGTTGGGGAACGTTGGTTCAAAGGTAGCAGGGTTAATAATAAAAGGTGTATATCTCTGCTGCTGCCATTGCCCGATAATACTAAACTGAAGATAGGTGTCCCTGTCAAGTTTTTGAAGCCCGAATGGAGAGATTTTTATGAAATTCTGGTCAGGTATGTGTCCTGCGACGGACGTTTCTCCCATTTACACTATTACCATTTAAGACTCCTATTAGCATTACAGGGTTGTAGGCTTAACTTGCCATTTTATTTATGGCAAAGTTTAAAGAAGATGTCACAGGCGGTTCAAAGTTTTAATAACCCTGATAGAAGTCTTTTTCACCATGAATTAGTCAAAATCATAGTGCAACATCAATTGTCTTTAAATGGCAAGACATGGGATGAATTTTTAACTGAGTGTGATTTAGGGCCGACCCAATATTGGTCAAATCCCTCTCCAATAACCCACAGGAAAAGAAAGGCTGCTAAGCCTGAGGTTAATAACGCTCCTGAAACTGAATTTGAGGGAAAAGGGCTCAGTGAAGCCAATCTATCTATAAATGTTGGGGTTAGTAATGACAATGTCGACAATCCAGTTCCCGGTTGCTTTGAAGTAGTCTTGAATCAGCCCTCTTCTGATAGATGTCCTTGTACTCCTGCAAAAACAAAGGAAAAGTTAACTGAAAACAAAACTATTAACCTTGTTGATTGTAAAAATCTCACCAAACTAGCTAGTCCTCGTAAACATGACAGCGAGTCTATGTATAAGCTAGATCATCTAGCTCAAGTATGCTGCGATAAAGGAGGGTTTCGGTCAAACAATATTATGTTTTCAAGGAGGGTTACTAAGAGTATGAAACCTTCAATTTTGACTCCTATGGCTAATCGACAGAATACTCAGCCTACAGTCGTCCATATTTAAGACGATATTCCATCGTCGATCCCTGATACTACTCAGGTAAATAGTCTCAATTTTATAAAAGATAATGGTACGAAATTGGGTAAGGCCGAGGCCGCTCAATCATGTATGAACACCTGCATTGCAGACCCTGAACCATCTTTTATCAGTCCTCAGTCATCTAGTCAAAACATTGATGACTCTAATTCTCCTCGGGTAGCCAATAATGAAGAAACCCTACAGCAAGTACTAGACAAGACATACCATAACAAGATTACAGAGTTGAAGGATGAACTTAAGAATTTTCTATAGCTAAATTTCTGTGGTGGTTAGTTTTTGATGTTGATGTCGGAGAAACCACAGTATCGAAATGACCAAGTCTAATGCATTGTCAATCTAATGCAGCATTGATAGAAGAAGAAAATAGAACATTTAGAGAGGAGTTGCTAAGTTGTATTAGCAGGTGGAAAGAAGTGAATACTAAAAAGAATCAATATAAAAGAGCAAAGAGGTCAATAATAGATACGAATCAGCACCTACTTGAGCAAATAGAAAAACAGAAGTTAAAGATTATCAGGCTGAAAGCCAAATTAGCAGAAGCACGAAGAGTAGTTGATCTTCAAAGTAGAACTTGATGATTATGCTCATTTCTTATGTCACTGTCAAACAGGTAATAAAATATTTTGTTATGCATGCCTGTAAAATCGCAGATTTTACAGGCATACATTTAAATTTTGGCTTATTTTGTTACATCTGTTTTTACTGGTTTTAATGAGATGCTTCATTTGTTTGAATACAGGTGTATATGTCATTACTCTTCTCCAAACTTTCAGGACGTTGTTAATGTGTTGGCTAGGAGATGTGGTTGTTTGTTGAAGGCTGAAGTTTCAACAATGGCCACGAATTTACCAAGTACCTTCAAATCAACAAACATTCAGGCTAGTCATTTTTCTGTTTATAATGACAAGTGTTTAATAAAAGAGATTTGATTCTCTTTTTAGTTATAGGAACCCTATAATGTTGCATGTAACATTAATGGGGAAAACTGAATCATAGTATTATATAAGTTAGGAATTTTGATGAACAAAAGGGATGGAGTGTTTGAAGAAAACATACTTGAAATATATTTTGTTGCTGGTGTTGTTTCATTACTGAAGTTGAATCTTTGGATGTGAGATACAACTGGACATCTACAAACTGATATCATTACTGGTATTATTGTTTTGGATATATTATATATATTTCAGCATCTTATCTTCTATCTTAATATTAATACAGTATACTTTGCTATACATGTGTTCAATTATCATTTTCACTTTGTCAATTCAATATCGCATTTTGAACAAATATATCGTTATGATTGTGTTTATTAGTATTTTTACTATAAACTTAAGCTATAATGATATACACTTCTATCTGTTAAAAATATCATTTGTATATTTACAGTGATTTTATATTAGACATCATCTTTGGATTCAAATAGCTATGTTGATCATTAATTATTAATTAATTTCAGAAAACTAAAATAGCTGTTTATTTTCAGTTTTTCTGTTCAGTTATTGTATGACAGAGTGACTTATCATGTATAATTTAAATGTTTCTATTTAAATTATGCACTTTGTCTTTCTGTACATATTTTATTAATTAATAATTAATCTAGTATTTAGAGACGCTCTTAGCTGAGATAGGATAGCTAGTGTTAAGTTTTATTTTAGTATATTTCAGTTAACAGCTATTAAATCAATTCGTATAATTGTAGCATACTTTTTACAAGTCTTTATATTCAGAAAACTCTTCAAAATTTGGATTCTTTCCTTAAGAAAGAAAACATAAGACAGTTTAGATAGTTGAAACTAATTATAGGATTCATTTAAGTAGAAATAACATTAGGATAGGTTAGATTTTGCTGATTTTAATTTCTCCTTAAGAGAAAAATCAGCTGGTAGCAGGACCATAACCTGCGAGGTTTTGTTAATTTAAACACACCGGAGGCTGCTTTAAGCTGATTGTGTGGGCAGAACATCCTTATTGGCCTAGGTCAGAAAATCAGGCCAACAATTCCCTGATGAGATTCCAAGACTTCCTCCAAAGAAGGACATTGATTTCACCATTGAACTTGTGCCAGGAGCAGAACCAGTGTCCAAAACACCCTACAGGATGAGTACACTGGAGATGCTGGAGTTGAAGATGCAACTACAAGATTTGTTGGAAAAGAAGTATATCTGACCGAGTGTGTCTCCTTGGGGAGTACCGGTTCTGTTTGTAAAGAAGAAAGATGGTACACTCATGTTATGTATTGATTACAGACAGTTGAACAAGGTTACTGTGAAGAATAAATATCCTTTACCTAGGATTGATGACCTCTTTGATAAAATGAGAGGAGCAAAGGTATTTTCCAAGATTGACTTGAGGTCTAGTTACCATCAGGTGAGAATCAAGGATGAAGACATTCATAAGACAGCCTTCAAAACAAGGTATGGACATTATGAGTTTGTGGTGGTACCATTTGGTCTCACAAATGCACCAGCTACATTTGTGTGCCTTATGAGCAGTGTCTTCAGTAGGTATTTGGACAAGTTTGTTCTTTTTTTCCTTGATGACATTCTTGTGTATTCTAAGAATGAGGAAGAGCATGAAGAGCATTTGAGACTGACATTGCAAGTGCTCAAGGAACATCAGTTGTATGCCAAGCTGAGCAAGTGTGACTTCTACAGGGATAGAATTCAGTGCTTGGGTCACATTATCTCAGAAGAGGGTATATTAGTAGACCCTGAAAAGATTGAAGCCATTATGAATTGGCCTACTCCAAGAAATGTGACGAATGTAATATCTTTTATGGGACTTGCAGGATACTACAGGAGATTCATAAGGGATTTTCCAAGGTTGCACATGCCATCACTTCTTTGCAGCATAAGGGGACGAAGTTCGAATGGACTTCGAAGTGTGAAGAAAGCTTCCAGCGGTTGAAGAATATTCTCACCAGTGCCCCAATATTGAAATTTGCAGATCCAGAGAAAGATTTTGTGGTATGTACCGATGCATACGGACAAGGGCTTGGAGGAGTCCTTATGCAGGACAACCACGTGATATGTTATGAGTCAAGAAAGCTGGAGGAGCATGAGAAGAACTATGCCACTCAGGATCTAGAGCTTCTAGCCATAGTACATGCCCTCAAGATGTGGAGGCATTACTTGATGGGTAAAATATTTGAGCTCAGAACATATCACTATGGACTAAAGCATTTGTTTGATCAGCCTACTCTGAATGCTAGGCAAGCGAGATGGCTGGAATTTTTATGTGAGTTTGATTTTGAAATCAAGCACATAAAAGGAAAATAAAATAAGGTAGTTGATGCACTCAGCAGGAAGGTACAGGAAATGCATGTGGCATCTCTTAGTATTTGCCAATCAAATTTGAGGCAGCATATTGTTAATCATGTTGCCAGAGATGAATTGTATGAGCAAGTAAAAGGAAAATTGCAGCAAAAAAGTCTTGAGAAGAAGTATGAGGGATATCAATTGGAAGAAGATGGCCTTCTTACTTATAAAGGTAGAATTTATATTCCGAATGTAGCTGATTTGAGGAGAGTTGTTATGGATGAAATCCATCAAGCTCCGTATTCTGGTCACCCAGGATATCAGAAGACAATTGCTACAGCTAGAAGGCAGTACTTTTGGCCAGGTATGAAAAAGGACATGGCTAAATACATTTCAAGGTGCATGAAATGTCAACAAGTAAAGGTTGAGAATCAACATCCAGTAGGTTTGTTGCATCCTTTTCCAATCCCGGAATGGAAATGGGAAGTTATTTCCATGGATTTTATTACAGGATTACCGATGACTTGGAGACAACATGATTCCATCATGGTTGTGATAGACAAGTTGACAAGGGTAGCGCATTTTATACCAGTAAAGTCCATGCATAAGACTGATGATATTGAAAAGATATTCATGAAGGATATTTTCAAATTCCATGGATTGCCGAAGGCGATAGTCTCTGACAGAGATGTCAAGTTCACTTCCAATTTTTGGAAGGGGTTGTTTGTAGATTTGGGTACAAAGTTGAACTTCAGCACTGCATACCATCCTCAGATAGATGGGTAGATAGAGAGATTCAACCAAGTGCTTGAAGATATGCTTCGCATGTATGTGATGCACAAATCAACCAAGTGGGCAGACTACTTACACTTGGTTGAGTTTGCTTATAACAACAGGAAAAAGGAACCCTTGGGGATGAATCTGTATGAAGATTTCTATGGAAGAAGATGCAGGACACCAGTGACTTGGGATAATCCAGTGAACAGGATTGTGCTTGGACCTGAATTGCTCAAGGAAATGGAACAAGAGGTTGTAAAGATCAGGCATAATTTAAAAGCAGCACAGGACAGACAGAAAAACTATGCAAATAAGCATAGCAAGGACAGAGAGTTCAGTGTTGGGGATCATGTGTACCTCAGAGTGATGGAAAAGAAGAGTTCCTTGAAACTTGGAAGTTGTGCCAAGATGTCACCAAGATACTATGGGCCATTTGAAGTGCTTGAAAGAATAGGGCTTGTTGCATATAAACTTGGATTACCTACTAGCACTAGAGCTCATAATGTTTTCCATGCTTCTTTGCTTAAGAAATATGTACATGACCTTAACCACGTAATAAATTAGGATGTGACTCGGGTGGAACCCAAGGGAGAGTTCTGAATTGAGCCAATGCGTATCCTCGACAGGAAGGTCACAATACAATGGGAGCACTACAGACATGAAGAGGCTATGTGGGAGCTGGATGATGCCATGCGATTGGCACATCCATTTTTGTTCAATCTTGCAGAACACTGAGGCGGTACCAGTGTGACATTTTGTTTAAATTTTGTTAGCATTGAGGACAGTGCTATTGAAGGTGGAGGGGAATGTAACATCCCCGGTTTTGACCCCGATGCACTAAATATACATCATATGTAAATATTGTAATTAATCATGGTGTGGAGCTAAAGGCCAAGGCCCCACCATCGATTCAGCTATGTTATGTTCGGATTAGAATTGTCGTCGACGGTATATCGGGACTTATGGAATACATATTAAGTTATGGCATCATGTAACTATGCATTTTAATTAAATAACCCAACCAGCTGTGTTCACTGCAACTAAATTGAGAAGGGGCATGATTCCTAAGGATAAGGAGGGGAAATGATGAACCTTGAGTCATGGGGGAAAGCCACGTGTCCGCACCCTGTTTATTTTTTATCACCTTCCCTTGAGTCATCCAACCACCATTTTAATGTTCTACTGAGTTGTTGAGGCAGTTATTACTGGAAGTGGAGGGTGGCAGGACTATCAGTATTTGCCACACACTCACTCAACCAGTCCTCTCTCCACCTTCACATGGGTAAGGGAACCATCACCACACCACTCTCCTGGCCGTTGGGGTTCACTCTCAAGCAAGGACACGTGGGGAGCCGGTTCATCTTCCTCACGCAGAGCTGAGTTAAGTGTGGTGCAATTTCTTGTTTGGGGGTTCGCCTGTCTCTCTCTCGCACTGTTTACAAGTCTGTGGTTGTGTTCTTTCCTCCTGAACATGCATAGATTCATCGTTTTTCCTCCACCATTGTCGAACTGCGAGAAATTGCTATGGGTTTCTTTTGTTGATTTGTGGGTTGTTGTTTTCCATATTTTTTGTTGGCTATGATTTCCTTTTGGGATTAGCTGCTATAGGGTGTATGTTTTCCTTCTTCCCAGGCTAAGACTCTGTTTACTCTTCCACTCTAGGGTTGAGTAACTTTGACGGTCATTTCATTGCTGAGCCGAGGCCATGGTTTTCCCCATGTTGTTCATTTGCTGTGAGCTCCCCTACATTCTATTGGTTGTGTCCTCTCTCACATTTTGGGAGCGGTTGTAGGTTACTGTTAAGTTGTTTTGGCCATGATAGGGCCAAGAACAACTCAGGTTTTGTTTCCCCTGTCCAAGTGGTGAAGAGCTTGTTTTACTGTATGAATGCAGAGGTTGGTCTTCAGGATTGCATAGGAGTGGTGATGAAGGCTTGATTTGCTTGACAAACCTGATGCATTTGGGAACCACACAGACAGAACTAGTGGAATGGCTTTCTTCTCCACAATACCTGAAGAGCACTGGAAGGGAGATCAGGGTCTGAGGGACTTCCTTGCAGAGAAAGGACTGATTTCCTTGTGTTGTGTGTGTGTGGGTGTCTTAGAAGTCAGACTTGATCTGGTGTGGGTGTCCTTAACTCTTCCATGAGTTCACCAGCTTAGCATTAGCCTTTCCCAGCTCCTGGTTCACCTAATAAACCCAACTGTGTTGGCTTGGCTAAACTATGTACTCTTGTGGGAGTGTTATCCTTGGCTATGTGTAAGCCTGCTAGTTCCTTATTCCTTGGTAAATCATGCTCGGCTCGAGGGTGGCAGTGTTGCTAAGAGACTAAAGAGCATGTGGGCCTATGGTTGGGAGGAACATTGCAGTGACGTAGCTGGTTGCAGGACAGTTCATATAAGATAAGTACTTTTGATTAATCTTCTTTGCAATCATGTTATAGTTAATGAATTATGATGATGAACATGTTGGGTGTTAAATTGTTTATGAATGAATGATGTTGTTTTTCTTTCACTATGTATATGAACAATTATGCATTGTAGTATGTTTCATGTTTTTGGATTATCAAGCTTCAGCATTGTATGTATGCATTTGATTATGGGGATAGTTTCCTGCATGCTGGTATGTAGTTGCATCCTCTTTCCCGGTCATAGGGTCGAGGACATGACAGTTATTCTCTTAGATAAGATCCTAGATCATATTGCTTAAATGATAAAAATATAACATGGTATCAGAGCTAACCTGAGAAGAAGACACTATGCAGATGTGGAAGCTAGGGCTTCTTACCTTTTGGGTCTCTCTCCACAATCCATCAGAAAAATAAGGCTAGGCTAACTCTCCATTGAAGGGCGCATCTTTCTGTCAAAGCAGAATTTGATTCTGGGCATTTCCAGTTTTTGGTGCAGGAAATTAGGGATTTTTATAAAAGAGGAATTTTTGAGTGAGCCCAAAATAGGATTTCTCTCCTCATCAAAATCGAAGTTTAGAGACATGGGTGGAGATTTTTGGTTGGGTGAAACTTTAGGAAAGTCAAACCCTAGTTTGATCCCGGGCTTGAAAAACCCTAAAATACTGAAACTGATAGTTTTGTTAGATTCATTGTATCTCAATATTGGAGAAGGATCAGGTGCCAAAACTTTCATAGGTGATGTACACTGTATCCACGTTTTAGACTCAGATTCACTATATTCTAGGAGATATGATTCCTCCAAGTTTGGGTTCTAGCTCTCTCAGGATTCCTCCCCAAACAGGACACTTGGGGAGAATTGCTATATCTCGGGCTAAAAATGTCCAAATGAAATTTCTCAAGATGTTCCAGAAAGGGAACAAACTGTACTTTCTGTGATAAATTTTTTTGACCCTGAAGATGAAATAGTGACATGTGGAAGTCTATACAACTTCGCTATGTTGAACGGTCCTGAAATAGGTCGCCTTGGGAAAACACTCATAAGTCCCAATTGGTGAAACCAATGCTGATGAAACCTATGGTGTTAGAACAAGGATAGACAATGCTACATTAGTACGAAATTTCAGACACATAAGAGCAATAATTTTGGAGCTACTGCAAAAACAATATCATTCATTTCTGTATAGTAAATTGGTAAACTAGGGCTTCCTATTTTGGGAGATTCCCTCCACTATTTTTAGAAAAGCAGTACATTGGACAGCTCGCCTTGAAGAGGTATATCTTTCTATCCAATAATATCTCAAAGATTCCAAGTTTTGAAAATTAGGGTTTCTCTGACAAACCCTGTAACCAGGAATATTTCACCTTCTGTGGACAAAAGTTGTTCCTCTGGTTTGAATGGTTCAGATCCAAAAAAAATGAGTGAATGACAAAGGATGAAGACCTTCCTTGAACATCGTAGATACCTGGAATGTTGCTTCGATAGTGAACCTGTGTACCTGCAAACAGATCAAACATGAAAACACATCAAAGCTAACAGAAAATCATCTACTTATCCATGTTAGTGACTAAGGAATCTAACAACATGTACATGCAAAATCAAAACAACAGTAATGTGGGAAGAAAATCAGCTTTGCATTAAATATGTATGGAGAAGCTTACAACCATTGCCTTATTGTCAATAAGCATCTCCATGAGACAAACACTTCATCCCCATAAGGTCCAAATTTTCTCTCTATGCTCTCCAATGGATTGGGCTAAGTGGTCAATCCAACAGCATAACAATACCTCTATAGTTCTCCCCCTCAACTATGGACTTGAGCTTGTATTTATAAGGCTCAATGGATAGGAATAGTTGAGATATTTGTGGATGAGGTGGCTCCAATATCCTATGATGGGGGATCTCGAACTCAACTAACCCACAATGATAGAGATAAGGGAGGACACGAGGCTCATGATCTAGAAGCCTCGAGAAACTTCTATTTTTCCCATTTTACCCAGGGTACCACTTTTCTTCTCTTATGACAAAGCGGTTTATATGAGAAAAAATTATGGGCCAAAGACCATACGCGATGGCACCACTTCTGGAAAACAAGATATAGGCGGTGCAAGAAAGGTACCGCTCATGGGCCACAAGGAAAGCGCGGTGCTAAGTTTTTTCATGTAGAATTGACAAACATAGTAGTTTTCCACTCTAAGTGCTGGGATTAAGGGAAAACATGGAAGTTAAGGATCTTATTACATGGTGGTGACAGGATTTGGGTATAACAGAATGCCCCCCAAAGCATGAGACTTAGAGGGATACGATAAATGAGAGCTTTGAGAGAACAAGTTGTCACTTCAAGGTGAAAATGTCATCTCGATTGGAGCACATTGTCAAGAAGGCATCTGTAGTACATCAATATTTTTTACTCATAGACACAAGTAACCAACTCATGGTTGTAGACCAATACAAGGCAGATACATGAGAGGAATAAACAAGCATGGCTACTAGAATACAACGTAGATCCATGTGATAGAGGACTCAAACTTGGACATAGCTACATACAACGTAGATCTATGTCCTACAGATGCAAATTTGAGCACAACTAGGGCCATACAAATGTGGATCCATTCTAGATATACAAAACTCCATCGCAACCTGGGGAAAGCAATGAGCGCTAAACAACACCCAAGGTCTTAGTCTCATCTTCCATAAAGTACGATTCTATCCATGTTATTACAATGATCTGAAGTCGAACATGGTAGAAACCACTTGATTACTGGTCAATGATGTGAACTGTTAACAAGTGTGAGGGAGATCACCATTGATGTCAATGATTCCCAAGGTACCCTAGTAAAATCTACTAAGTGTGCATAGATGTCCTAATGTCGAACACCCAGTTGATTCTATCGATCAAAGGTCAATGATGTGAACCTATGTCGAGAGCGAGAGAATCTATCATTAATGCATATAGATCTCAAGGTACTAAGTTTTTTTTTCTAAGACTATTTCCTAGATGATAAGCTAATGTCGACGGGAATAGTCTCATCGAAGGAGGGCCATGATGAGTCCCACATCGACGACACGAAACTTAGAACATAGTTCTGGAATGATGTGAGTGTAGTAACCATAGGACTGACTCAAAATCACTGACACAGAGATTTTTTTGACTGCAGAGGCAAAACTTCTTCAACTTCCCTTTAAACATCGGGCGACACGACAAAAGACTTGGCAGCATGACTAAACGGGAAAAACACATAGTGCGACAGCAGACAATGCATTCTTTTGAAAGACTCAAAGGAGTGGCATGACTCATGAACATGGATCATCACAGAGATCAGGTGAATACCCAATTGACTGAAATGATATGCAGACAAGTGCCATGTTCAAAGGTAATGACAAACTACTGCCATTTATTTGCAAAATGATTCCCTTACCATTTTCCCCATCATGGTTTATGAGTGCCTCTTTTTGGTTTCATGAGTTCAAAGAGGGTAACAAACACTTCGTATAGCTTGTCCGAAGACAAGTCCAAACTCATATGTTTTACGAACCTAAGAGAGGAGGGGTTCGTTCCCAAAAACGGGTCTCTCAATGTTTAATTTAACGAGTCCAATGAAAGAAAACTCAGTATCGTTCATGTTTAAAGAGTCTAAACGGCTACGGAAGAAGACTCCAAAGGGTCCTTTTTCGTATGATTTAGTCCCTAAGACCCGAAAAAAGTGTAAAATAATACCTTAGAGAAATCTTCCAGTCCTGATTGACTAGAATGTTCCTTTTTTGTAAATAGTCTATCCGAACCGAAAAAGAGATAACCTACCATCGGAGAGACGACTCTTCAAATGCTTTAACGAGTGTGAAGAAGACAAGATCAGTCAACAATCTTTTCATATTTAAGGAGCCCGAAAAGATTTTAAAGAAGACTCCATTAGGTCTCTTTTCACAATGAGATATTTTACGAGCTTGAAAAGAATCAGAAATGGACTCTGAGCTTTAATACTAAGTTTCGAGAGCATGACCAAAGTGTCGCAATAAACACTCAACGACTTTTTCCGTTTTATGGTAGTACGAAAAAGTCAAAAACGAACTCCCAAAACTTCACTGCTACTGTTCTTCTATCCAGCAACGACTCAAAAACGAGTGTTAAATGCGCCAATAACTGACATTAAGGGATTACGACGGATATATTTTGAGTAATAAGTGATTTAAAAAAAAACTATAGCATGTCAAACCCAAAAATGTGCATAAAAGTCATGTAAATAGTGAAAAATCAAAACATTTTACTATTTACCCATAGTGGAGAGCATTTGGAGCACTTTCTTAGCCAGATCTTCATTTTCTAATATTGAAAGTTTCCACCATCGGATTCTAGTGTTGTTAGTTCCAGGTAACAACCTAGACCCTACTCTTTCATCTTATGTCTTCAATTTTGAATTTTAATGGTGTTTTGAGCTTGTATGGCAAGCCCTAAAATCATGGGAGCGGGCACCGTGGTTATCCCTTGTGGGATTCGTGGTACCTCGCTAGAACCGCATTGAATACATAGTGCACAGGCAGTGTCACCTCCTGTCTTCAACGGGGCACAGGCGATGCCCACCGTGAAGATGTAAAAATAATCACACAAGCAAAACTAGATCATCTTATTTGATTTGAATGATTAAGGATGATTCTAATGGGTCTTGTGATTGTTTTTGGTAGGTTCTAGCTGATAAAAAATGGTCATATGGAAAGAGAGATAGCATGATAATGATGACGCCTTCACTGAAAGGAACATGGGTTGCATAGCCACATTGAGAGACTACGGACTCCTAAAATTCTTTCGGACTCCCAGTATGGTATCACACAAGTGATTGCTTAAGCATATACTCTAGATGTGGAATCTGGAGCAACAATACTTTGAGGTTGGTGCTCACATTTTGATAGTCGAGGTAGAGGATATCTACTTCCTTACTAGCCTTTTGAGATGGGGTGCTCCCTTCTCGCTGACTAGTTCTCGCAGAGGGGACATCACTACACAGGAGTTGATAAACTATCACTGTATCCCTGGGACAAGGACATCGGGGAAGAAAATCCCCATAAAGGTAGTGATGGATGGACCTCTACGGACTGTATTTTTACCATAAAGAGAGTGGCAGGAAACTAAGGGGTGCACCAGGATTCTAGAGCACATATTCTCTATGGCATAGAGGCCATGGTGCCTACAGTCTTTAACTGGGCGGAATCCCTGCTTCCAATATTCAAGGATCAGTTGACCAAGTGTTGGCAAGGGGAACTAAAGCAGTTTGGATTTGGTTCCATTCTAGCTTGCTTCTTCTTCGAGTGAGTACCACAGATGAGACCCTAGGTGGTATTTACAGAGCAAAGAGTGCGGGACCCTCACATGCAGAGGTGGTCCCAAATTATGGCTTGTACTGGAGCGGGAAGGGGGAAGGTGAATTTCGGTGACCCATTCTTTCGATGGCTAGAGATCAGATCCTCATGGTAGAGGATTATGCATATGCAGGCATGGAATTTAGCGGAGACCCTGACCTGCCGCTCCCACCTAGTGGACAGTGGGGTGACATCGGTAAGAAGCAAGAAACCCTAAAATGGAAATAGTGTTTTTATGTTTTTATGTTTTTGATGTTTTATATTTTTTTATTTTAAGTAATGAGACTTGAATATTTCATGCAGACGTCGGAGCAGCACGACCTGGGGGAGCTTCCCCATTGGATAGACGAGCCAAAGCCCATTTTGTACCACAGGGTGATGATGTGACCAAGGAGTTAGAGGGAAACCTAGAGAGGTTGACCTTAGACATCCCTGACGCTTCCATTGATGACCTCCCTATGAGGTATCAGAGACCTACAGTGGGAGTACGGGGTCGGTTTATTAGACTGCTATGTAGAGTATCCCGGGCAGTGATGTGCCACCACGAGCATCACTAGACAATGTATGCATGATGTATCCACTGAAAGCTAATAGCTTCAGGATTTTGTATGGTGATTTTTGCCTAAAAGCCTACATGCTTCAGATGAGGTCTCGTGACCTATTTTTTGTAAACATGTTCATATATATATATATATATATATACAGACTTTTACCTGCTATTTATATGTTTCAAATGGTGAATGTATTTTACATGAGTTTTATCTGTCTTTAATTGTTTATTTACAATGAACCATGTTTTATTTTAATGTCATGAATGGGAAATATGCCAATCTAGGATGTAATTAGCTAATGAGTCAGCAACTACATTATGTTCCCTAGGGATATGCCTATAGGTGATAGTTTCAAATGACCTTTCTAACAAGCGTACCCACCAAAAGAGGCAGAGAAGCATAGGGTTCCTAATGGTATAAACATGGTTTAGATGAAAAACCACGAGTTGTGAGTCCATAAAGACTACCAAATTGAAAACATCTTGGGAGGCAGCTTCAGTCAGAAGACCTATGACTGCTCGATACTCAACGATGTTGTTGGTAGCGGGACCAATCCAAACCTCTCCTGAACTGACCAAATCATCAGCTGGGGAATAGAGAACCCAAGTAGCTGAGGCACAATTCAAGGTGTGGTGGCAAGTACCATCAGCAAAGCTGTAGAAATCCATCTGCTCTGCACGACCAAAACATGGTATAAACAGATACAGACACTAAACTCAAAACCATATTGAAAATACTCAAAGCACATTGAAAGTCAAGAAACATACATATATACAAGATATTATCCAAGAGATATCTAGGCATAGTACCTCTTCAAGTACAACCCATTGTGAGGTTTCCCTAAAGGGATTCCATCATAGTCAACAAGCTCGCAGGCCCCTTTCTCTAAGACTTTAGAAATAACGAAAGGACCGTACCACATGGACTCGAACTTTCCTTTCCCTATTTTTTCATATCTATGGTTGTAAGTCAAAACTAGCTCACCCTCATTAAAGGAATGAGGTTGGACAGATTTATCATACTGCACCTTGACGTGTTTCTTATGTGCCTCATTAGCCAAGGTAGCATCTCTCCTAGTTTCGTCAAGGTTGTTCAAGAACAAAAATCTCTCTTCCTCTCCAGAAGTGTCTGGGAGAAGTTCAACGGCAAGTTTCAAGGATGGAATCTGACATTGAATCGTAAGACAACTTCGACTCCATAGACAAGCTGGAATGGTGTGAAACCAGCAGTTGTTTTCACTGAAGTCTTGTAATCCCAAAGAGAAGAGAAAAGGATATGGTGCCAGTTGGATTTATGATCTCCAACCATCTGACGAAGCATAGTTTTAAAAACTTTGTTAATGGCCTCTACCTAAGCATTAGCTTGCGGATAATATGGTGTAGAGTTTTCATGGCGAAAACCTAGCTTGGCACTTAGTTCCTCCATCATTTGATTACCAAAATGTGATCCGTGATCAGTAACTATGGATTACGGGACTCTGAATCTAGCTATGACATGATTGAACAGGAAGAGAGCGGTAGTCTTACCATCTTCTGCATATGTAGGCATGGCCTCAGTGCACTTTGTAAAATTGTCAATCGCTACGATGATGTAACCATGCCCCCCAGCTAAGGTCAGCTTACAATGCATATAATCAATCCCCCATTTGGAAAATGGGCCAATGGAAATGACGAGGTGTAGCGGAGCAGGATGAGTGCAATTTTTGGGATAAAAATGTTGACAGGGTGGGCATTCTTAACAGCCTCGTGACAGTCTTTAAAGAATGAAGGCCAAAAATAGCCAACACGAAGGATTTTCTGGGTTGTAGCCATCCCAGATAATGGACCGTCACATGCTCCAGAGTGGCAATAATTAAACACATGTTCAGCTTCCTCATGGGTGAGGCATCACCAGAGAATAGAATCAATCCCACATCTATACAAAGTATCATTCAGGATGAGGTGGTATTTCACGTGGTGACGGATACAATGGCGATTGTCATGGGATAGATTTGGCTAAAATCTTTGTGTTTGGAGATAAATAAGCAAATCTCCATACCATGGATCAGTAGTGCTTATCAGGAATAGGAACTCATTCGAAAATGAATCACTGGGCTCAAATTCCGTTGAAGCACAAGAAAGATCACACATGATCTCAGCAAAGACCAAGGATTTCTTTGATGTGGCTATGGAAAATTCCAGATCAAACTCTTGTAGTATGACTATCCATTGGGAGTACTTTCCTCCGAGCACCTGACGAGTCAGGATGTAATACATAGGGTTCTGGTTTTCCAATACAGTGGTTGTACGGAGCAAAATGTAGTGATGAAATTTTTTTACAGTAATGACCATGGCCAATGCTAACTTCTCCACGCATGAATATCAGGTTTAAGAATCCATAAGATTCTTACTAGCATAGTAAATCGCGTGCTCCTGACCATTGGGATTTTCCTACAACAACACCATAGTGATGGTAGCAGTGGAGGCAACAATATATAAGAGAAAGTCCTTTGAATAATCTGGGGGGTGTATCACAGGTGAATGAGTCAGAGCGTGTTTGAGATTATCAAAGGTGCGTTGGGCTTGGTCATCCCAAAAGAACAGAGTGTCCTTCTTAAGGAGATGCATATAACCGTGTGTTTTCTCTGCAAAATTGCAAACGAAACAACGGAGGAAGTTTTCCTTCCCTTGCAAACTTTGGAGTTCAAAAATATTGGTTGGGGCTAGTAGAGCTAAAATGGTGGAAATTTTCAAAGGATCTATCTGGATGCCATCCTTAGAGACCACAAAACCTAACAGGCATATCGTCTCAATGAAAAAAACACATTTATGCAGATTGAGCTGTATATTATAATGACGACATCTTAGGAAAATATTTCTAAGATGACCAGGGTGGTCCTCCTATCACTATGAATGAGTAGGGAGGTCGTCAAGGTACGGTTCAACAATATGTTTAATATCATGAAACGCATAGGACATCACACACTAGAAAGTGGCTCCAACATTTTTTAAGCCAAACGGTAACTTCCTATATGCAAAGGTTCCCCATGGGAAAATGAATGCCGTCTTGTGTTGATCGGTGGGTAATATCTCAATCTAATTATAGCCAGAAAATCCATCCATGAATGAGAAGATGACACTTCTAGCACAGTTGTCGATAATATGATCGATATGTGGAGTAGGAGAGTTGTTCTTGGCACAATCTTTATTCAAATATCTAAAATCGATACATACTCTAATGTTGCCTTGCTTTTTATTGATAGGGACAACATTCGATACCCATTCCATCAGGGGTACGAGATAAATAAACCCAGCTTTGATAAGTTTCTCTATCTCGGCTTTAATAGCTGCGGATTTCCATGGATGGAATTCTCATAGTTTTTTCCTGATAGGTTTAGCTGTGGGATAGGTTTTAATTTCATGGACCACAATGGATGGGTCTATCCCCGGCATTTATTCATAGGACCAAAAAAAAATATCACGGAATTCTTTGAAAACTGCCTTGTATGCTTCATATTCGTCTGTCGAGCAATTCTGCCTAACATGAACATGCTCGATGGTACCAAGATTAGCTGATATGTCAATCGGATTTGTCTAAGTAATGTTGCAAAGGTTTCCTTCAGAATCGGTGTCTTGCAACAATATAGGACTTTGAGGTGCGTTGACAATATTAGTGGAAAACAAGGATGCAAAGTCATGGTCGACCATACCGGTGTTGCGGAGGAATGAGGATCTATTATGGCGATCCTCCCAAATGGACTCATTTGTATTCATGATCTCCATGATGGACTCATTGAAAGGAAAAGTCTCAGAGAGATAATCTAGAACAGGAAGAGATGGTTCTAACCAGTAAGGTAGGTGGTAAGGATCCGAAGCCACCAAATAAAGCTCATCGTTGTGATCATCGAAAAGGGTTTGAATGATTTTGTACATTTATTCATGTGGACTCAACGATGTGGACTCAATGATTTGTTTACCCTTGGGCTCATAATCAAATGAAGCAATCATATTTACTGTCACTGTGTCTGTGTTAGGAGGAGTGGAGGGAAAAATTCCCATAAGAGATGAATCCTTCAAGATGCCTACTCCAATCAACTGGTAAGGAGGAGGGGACTGGCCTAACATAGGGATGTTATTAGCTGTAACATCCGACGTATAGAAATCAAGCTGATCTATGGTAACAATTCTCCCTAGATGTGGAAATTAGACTGTTCAAAATACTGTCGAAGCGACATAAATCATGGCATAAAACCAATTTCTTCCTAGAAGGAGGTTGTAATCTAACGGGGTGTCCACTACTTCTACTTGAATAGAAACATTTTTTTCCCTAAGATTGACTACAAGGGCTGATATGAGACCATGGGGCTGGAATCCTCATCCATCAAAGGCTTTCAGAGTCGTAGGAGATGTTACAAGCTCAGGAGATCCTATAGCTTTCCAACAAGACAGGGACAAAATCAAAGTTGAAGCTCCTTCATCTAAGACAGTCCTAAAGACTTTCTTTCTGCCAAATTTCATGATGATTTGGAAATCAAGTTTGTGAGGTAGTCTAGACTTATAGTTCTCAACATTGAAATGAATCAAATTAGTATTGTCTGGGTCTAAAGCTCCTAAGGAAGTTAATAGGTTTTTGCATTGTGTAGGACAACTTTGGAGCACTTCCAAGGTAGACATTACACATGGTTCCTGAGTGAGATCTTCAACTACAATTATAAAATGAGCAGCTCGGGAATTAGGGTTAAACATAGCATTCCTAAGATTACTCTTGGGTGGACACAAAATCATATCGAGAGTAGGCTTCTTGATGGCTAGGGGGACAGTAGATGAGGAGTCAGGAGAACCAGTTGAGGGAGATTTTCCTGAAGAAGAATGGTCTTCTTTCTTGTCTGTGGGTTTGTCATAACTCTGACTTCGAGTTTGCAAACTAATGGTATTTGAGGAAATCATGTGAATTTCCTCTGATGAGCTAGAGTTTCCCTTATTAGACATGTGGTCTATCAGTTGTTGTTGAGAGGGAAAAGGATCCGTGAGAATTGCGGGTGCAGGATTTGTTTTCAAAAATTGGGTGATTTCGTCCCAGCGGGGACACTCCTTTGTGAAATGGTCACCTTCGCATAGCAGACATGGATATTTTTCTTTTCTTTTCCCTTTATTGTTATCATTTGTAGTTGGTTTTGGATTCTCCTATTGGTTTCCAGGTTTTTTGTTTTTACTTTTACCTTTAGTTTTATTATTGTCGGAGGTTTGAATACTCTGAATAGAATTGACCTCGGTGGAAACCTTAGGAGTCGAAGGAGTAGGGGTGGTAATCTGGGGTTGCTTGGTAGGTTTTGCTGCTAATGGGGACTGGATTGAACTAACAATCCCATCAATAGGGACTTATGCTGGTGGATTTGTAGGATCTATTCTTGGGCGAGAAGCTTGAGGAATCAAGTCATACAAAATTCTGGACTGGGAATAGATCAAATCTAGATAGTGGGCTCGACTAATGGCTTTCTCTTTAGTAACGGCACCACCCATAGCCACATCTCGGGTAATCGGAGGCAACAAATATTTAGTAAACCAATCAGCTAATAACTGATCCAGAATAGGATCCTTAATAAGTCATCTCTGCCTTCTCCACTCATGGATATGATCGAATATGTGGTGGAGGTGTTCTGTCACAAACAAGTTAAGAAATTAGTACCCATTTCATAATGAATAGGAAGCTGAAAGTGCGTCAGAAAAAAAGTTGCCAATGAGCAAAAATCTATAAACGAATGTTGCAGAAGTTCGATGTACCATTTCGGGGCTATACCGGTCAAAGTTCGTTGAAAGACTCTTAAATGAACTGAATCGTCCATAAGCGAGTTTGAAGAACACCAAAGATGGAATGTCATGACATGGTTTTTTGAATCGTCTCCCTGCTTCCCATTGAACGTTGGAATGTCCAATGGTAACTTAACTAGAATGGGAGGCCACGAGGGGTTATGTCAAATGGGGTCATTAATCAACTTGGACAAATGAGGCAATTCCAAAGTTGTTAGGAAAGGTACCTGACGATTAGGTTGCACATACTGGTAATATTGATATGGCATATAATTACCGGTAGGACCATAAGTAAACTGATAGACAGGTTGTTGTGATGAAGAACTACCGAAAAATCTGCCCGCAGGGGGTATATTTCCGAGATCAGGACCATTAGGAAAACCAGGGCCTCCGGGACCACCAAGGCCTCCGGGATCACCAAGGCCTCCGAGACCACCAAGGCCTCTGGGATCACCAGGGCCTCCGGGACCACCAAGGCCTCCGAGACCACCAGGGCCTCCGAGACCACCAGGACCCTCGGGGCCACTAGGAGGTGGACCACCAAACCCTCCAGGACCTCTAGGAGGTAAACCTCCAAAGCCTCTAGAACCACTAGGAGGAGGGCCACCAGACCCTCCAGGCCCATTAGGAGGAAAGCGACCAAGCCCCCCAGGACCATTAGGACCATAAAGAGGAAAGCCACCAGACCCTCCAGGACCATTAGGCCTCCCAGGGGGAGGACCTCCATAAGCATCTCCCACAGTATGAATAGTTATCCCCCCCATAGCTGGAATATAGGACCAGTTAGGTTGCCCCCATGGCGTGAAAGTATTACTAGGATATGGAATTCCAGCATAAGGCATTCCTGTAGGGTTGGGTGGATAATTAATGTTTCCTACAAATATTTGATTTTCTGTATAACCATAACCCCAAGAGTTTTGATTGGTTACAGGTTGCGCCCCCAAGGGCTGACCTGAACTAGATGGGGGGCTAACCACATTAGTGTGGGTGGGAGGGACATAAACTATAGATTGCTCTATACCAGAGGTCTGTCCTTGACTAGGTACAATTCTAGTGCCAGATAACATAGGTTGTGTTGGGGGTTTCCCCCGGCACTAGAAGGTAATGACGAAACATGAATTTAATGTTGAGCCCCAGCTGTGGAAGACCTGGGAGGATTGGGAACAAACATAATATGGGAGGTGGTGGGGTTGGTAATTTGACCTGGGTTGTGTGGATTCACTGTGTGATCTATAATTGGTTCAATGGATCTCATAGAATCGACAAGTGAACGATATCCCACAGGAATAACTATGGAATGTGATGGTGGTGTGCCCAATATGTCATCTATTTGTTTTCAATCTCCTGTGCATGAAGAATTGTTGTGTGGTATTGTCTACGTTCTTCTTCATCTGGAGAAACTTCTTTAGAAGAGTTTAAACGGGTTCCAAATGAGGCAATGGCTTGTCCTATAGAGGTATCCCAAAATGGAGCATTGGGACCATAATTTGGATGGGTAGTATCATCAACATGACCTTCTATGGGAGAATGGAATGAAGTATTACCTCAAGAAGGTTGTTGGACCAAGGGAGGCGAGTGTGAAGGATATGGTCCTCCGCTTTCTGAAACCACATTATCTCCCACTTGGGAGGTGGTAGCAGCTGCTTGGTCAATAGCTTCCATTGGATTATCTCCTGAAATAGGAAAAAAATTGGGTGGCAAGCCCCATACTCTTCTGGATTGTCTTAGCTCAACCAGTTTTTACAACTCCTATATAACCTAGGGTCTCAAAAACTAGAAAACACACCAAAAATTTCCCTACTCAAGCTATAGTCCAAACAAGAAAACTTAAATGACAGGAGGAGTTCAGATAGTCAGGTCTCTCACCAGGATTTTCAAGAAGGTGCCACTCATGTTATACCTCAAGGGTACATGCGTAGTAATCTCCCTGTGTCACATGCCCCAATTTTGCAAATACAATTTTATATTATTTGACTTTATTTGAGGACACTATGTTAAATTTTATGCTAATTTGTAATTTATCACTCAGCAAAGTCAAGGATATTTAATGTAATTCTAAATATTTTAATTATAAATAAATAAAGGTGGAGACAACAGCTTAGGAGAGCTGTTAAAAGAGTATTTACTGGTCAAATTGGTGGAGGAGACTAGGTGGAGAACAAACTGACATGTGGCAGCATCCTCAAACCACTTCCAACTGTTGTAGGTGGCAACCTCCCTACATTTGGGGTCATGATTCCCCAAGAAAGTGGAATCAGAGCAAGTGGCTCAATTAATGAAATATGACCCAAAAAGACCTAAGCAATCTTTATAAAATTTCCCATTGAAGAGAGCTGAGGCTGCTCATTCTAGAGAAGTGATCATTCAGGTGAATGAATGTACTTCAGAGAAATTCAATGGAAGGGAATTATGGAAAGTGCTTGAGGGGATAAATGTTGATTGATCTAGTGCAGATTTTAAGCTAAAAGATCTTACTGCTGAGAGCAGAGTGTTTTTACTGAGATATTGGACTAGTCTACTGTTTGCATTCTCCACCAGTTCTCAGCCACGAAGACCAGGAACAAAATCAGGGGTCTTGAGGAAGCGTTGTTTGAGCGCTCTCCAGGAGATTGGTAGGGAGGAACAGCCTCCTAACGCTGTTGTCGTCTATCCTAAACAGGTTCTACATTATTTTGTTTTACTGTGTTAGTATCTGATTCTGATTGATATATGAATGTTAAAGATTCAGTTTGTAGATTGTTAGAATCTAGTAGTCTTTTTAAATGATTGAAGAAATGAACTTGATTAGAAAAGTAATGTGTTAGAATAAAAATAATTTCTAGACTGTGTTTTTCCACACCTAGAAAACCAGACAGTACTCCAGCACAGGTAGAATGTTTAAGTAGATAAGAGAATGTTTTAGTAGATAAGAATGTGTATTTGTAGACAATAGAATAATTTTAATTATGTTAAAATATTATGAAAATTAAACAGTGTTATGAAATGTTTATATATCTCTTTTTTCACTTAGTAACCGAATGAAATGCGGCAGAAAATCCACATTAGAGTTACAATGATTACATACAGTAAGTAGTTAAACGAGCTACTAATCACTTAGTTTAATTTCTGACAATATCAACTACATTTAAGACTAATATTTATTATTAAACTAAATAGGGTTATATTAAATGTCCTTAAATTCTAAAGAGTACACTGAGTTACAGAGTCTCTTTTATATCTTTTCAAGAACTCTGAATAAATTCTACTTAACAGTTTAGTAAATAAGAACAATGTAAATATAAATAATAACTAGTATGAAACTAAAAATTTTACATATGTAAAAACTATTTTGTAAATATCAGACAGGCTTATACCTGTGAAGGAAAAACTTTAGGGTTAAAACCCTAATCAATTTATTTAATTATTATAAGTCAAAACATCTAAATTGTAATCCACTTACCTAGATAATTATATCAACAAACAGTTAAACTATTATAGACTAGTTACAGTCCTTCCTGAAAATATATGTACAGTTACAATTTAAAAATATCACAACACACCTGTATTAATAATTTAACTGAAATAACAAGTAGCAGAATCCTATTATTAATGAATTGAAGAATTTATAATTTAGACAAGGGTTTCATTTCAAGAAAACCCTAGTCTGTATATTCCGAACAAGTAGGTTAATATTATAACTTACACACTATGACTGGGTTACAGTCTTAAATAATAAAAATAATCTATTTACAAAAGATATTACACAGTAATATTCTTCAATAACAGTCGATTAAAGAAAACCCTAACATACACAAAGTCATAATATACAATATTACTGCAAAACAACACTGAGCTCGAAGAAAATCTTTTTTTTTTAAATCCAATGTATTACACTGACAGGCCGTAAGGATGGAAATTTAACTAATTACAATACCCAGTTCAAGGCTGGGACTACCCAACAACATAGCGAGGGTTTGTAAACAAAATAGAACCAACAATTTTTTGTTAAAAATGAAAAACCATGTATCTAATGGAGAAACTGGACAAGCTTCCAAGCTCGGGGTTTCACCATCGACAACCCTATTTACAAGCAGGGTAAGAACCCATTCTTTGAACCCAGGGCTTACCAGATTGGAGCCACGAGTCCTCAAAGCCGACCAGCATTATCTTCATCACTGGTTGCAAGAGTTGTCACAAGTTCTTGCAAATAAAGCACAATACTGTGTGTTATTTACAAAACTCAATTTCTATTAAAAACCTAACTATAAAATAACTTTACTGTGAGTCTTTCATTTTAGAAAGAAAACCAAACATTTTACCTTTAATAAAAGAGTATCAAACAGTCTAGTGAAGAGACTGTCACCAGCTGCGATTTGCCTATACAAAATCTCCAAACCCTGTGACGCCGATGGAGCACAACCAGTAGCAACGAAGCCTTAGATACTCACAGCAGTGACAAGCCACAGGGAAAGCAAGATGGAGCTAAGGACAGGCCGCGAGCCAAATGCAAACAAAACCAGTAAAACCCACGGCTAAGAAGGTTTGCAACAAGACCGAACTCAGAAGACTACAGAAACTTTAAAACCCAAGTTTTGGGACCAAGATAGTACAAGAAGAACCCTCACGGCCACCATGAAACTATGCAGAGTAGCCCGAAGGACAGCGGGAACTTCGGAGGAAAAAATGACAAAGCGAATAAGGTTGCAAGATTTTATATTGCCAATACATGGACACGAGGTGACCACGTGCCCTCAAATATTTCTAACCATGCAAGGGTCGATTCCAAAGTCCACCTATGGTTCATTCATCAAAATTATTAAAACAATGATTTTCATCAAACTATGCATGAACTATGAAGTACGCATACGTATATCACATCGATATTCATATATATTCTATATCGTAATGTTTGATAGCTTCGAATTTGGTGTTTGGTTAAACAATAATTTCTTAACGTTGACCCTAGTGAAAGGTGGTAACCATTTAACATTATGGATAATCCCAAAGTCGATCATGCTTAGAACCTTTCTATCTACAAATAGATTTACATACTTGCAAAACAATGTTAAGGATGCGTGTATTATAATCCAAAATTATCACTTATAAACCAACGGCTTGGGTGGCTATAATATATGGAGTTGAATAGCATAGTAAAAGATTATAAACATGACTTTTACAAAGTTCGACTTGGGTTTAAACTTTCATAGACACTAGTTGCTTCTCAACTTGTCAATACTAGTAAAATACCATAACTTTTTATATTGGGCAAGATAGTTTGTGATTGTTCAAGATAACCTGTACTTAGCATAGGGTAGAATTTTGATCATAGTAGAAAGATCTACCATAATAGCTACTATAAACATTAACTTAATATAATAGAGGCATTATGGTAATAGTAAATTATAATGGAATAACCATGCTCACGTATATAATCATTGGAACGACGTTGATTAACTTAGATTTAGGAAGTAAGTGCAAATAGTATTCCATATTGAACGATGCAGTTATTTTTACAATAATCAAGCTTATAATGTCAAGGAGATTTCCAGGCAGTAAGATCCCTATAGAATGCAAATGACGATCAGATTGGTACTTTAGTAAATAATACGATAATGTAGGTGGTTACAATAGTACATGAAGTACGACGTTAATGTAAGTAAGAAAGTTGATAACTTGTTAGTGAACAAATGGTTTTTACATATAAGTAACAGGTTGATAACTTCCATAACTAGTAAGTTAAAAATGAAATCGAAACATACATTCTATTAAGAATCTTTACTATCAGTATTGATAGAAGCTCTTTCATGAATAAAAACAAATAGTTCGAATAAATATAACATTTGCGAGATAAGCTTGTTAAATAAAAGTAAATATACGACAAAGATTATGGGCTTAGAGTTCACAGTAAGTATCTTTGGTGTCGCTAAGCTTAATAAAGAAAGGAACCCGTATATCTAAACTATGCTTACAAGAAAAGCTAGAAAAGATAAATTACTTTACCTCATTGAAGTTCCTTGAAAGTTATCAGCTTATTTTACTAGCATATTATTTTGCAAACAGAAATACTTATTTCTACCATAAGAATTTAAAACGTCTACTTGTTCGATCGTACTTGTGAAACTGTAAGAACCAGCAATCCATCTGCATTAGCGTAAATGCTAAGTAATCCCAGGATTCAAAGTTAGATTCCACCTACTTGCCATAAAGTAGACTTATTAGTAAACTGAAAGAAAATAGTATGCAAGTAAATCTTATTTATGTTACGAAAAAGAAGCTACTTTAGTTAATGTAATTTGAAAATGTATAATACTAATCGTTGGACTGTTTCATTTTCCACTAACCATTAGCTGTTAGTGAACCGCATATTCAGCATTTTATGTTATCTTAAAAAAAATTAATTTTTGTGAAAATTTGGGGTTTTGACATGTGGTATCAAAGCACAAGGTTCAAACACTAGGCCTTGATGAAGCCCAACTTGCTTTTATGAAACAGTGATTTTAAATTAATTTGCTGATGTTATTTTCTTTTAATGTTATTCAACCGAGAAATTGTTTTTGAAGTTTAAAAATAGGTATGGAAAGGCTGGAGGAATATGTGGAAGAGGGATCTCCATTTACTGAACGAGAAAACTTACCAAGAGACCCTATACAAGAATATCTAACCACTAATTCCTCAGAACTGTTACAAACAATAAAAGACTTAAAATATGAAATGGAATCAGTTAAACGAGAGAATGAAAGGATTTTGAGGGCTTAGGAGGAGCTGAATCAGATCCTAACAGAAAGATTTCAAACTGAGGGAAGGGGAAAAAGAGTTGATTCAGAAGATGCAATTCATCAACATAAATATAAAAAGATTAAACAGACTAAAAATGAAAGCAGCTCCTCTTCAGAGGTATTTGGTGATCAACGTAATTTTCATTCCACTAGTGATAGTAGTGATGACAATCATTATACTAAAAAGAGAAAATATAAACCCTATGAGGAAATTTCTGGGGAGTTTAAAAAGATTAAACCACCAACATTCAATGGAGAGACTGAGAAGGGGGAGGAAGCAGAATCCTGGTTATCTGGAATGAAGAAGTACTTCCAGATTTATAACTATTCTAACCAATTAAAGGCTAGAATGGATATCTACAATCTTTCAGGAAAGGCTGATATTTGGTGGTAGGACTTGAAGAGACTGAAGAGAATAAAAGAGAAGAACGTAAATTGGAGTACCTTGAAGAGGTACTTTAAAAATAAATTTATGTCCGAGCAATACTATGAAGAGAGAGCAAAAGAATTCTATGTGCTTATATTAGGATCAATGACTATGAAAGATCTAAACAACAAGTTTTTAAGTCTGCTTAGGTATGTGCCATACCTTGTAGATGAAAAACCAAAGGTACAGTGATTCCTTAGCTGTGTACTTTATCATATTAAGGACAAGATTGAGTATGACAATCCAAAAACTTTGGAAGAAGCTATGAGGAAAGCCAACTTCTGTTATGAACAGAATCGGAAGAAGGAAAGCATGGCCAAATAGAAGGCCAAAAAGAATAAAAACCATTATGATCGAAAGAAGAAAGAATTTGTGCCCAGCCAAAATTCTAAAAACAATAAGGCCAGAAATTTTCCTAACAAGAACTTCCAATGGAATCAGAATAATTCAAAGGGTAAAGAATCTGCTAATAACCATGGTAATTACACCAAGAACTTTGAGTGCAAAAAACATATAAAGTGATGGGAGTGTAATGGCCCACATTATGCCTCAGTCTGTCCTAATCGAAAAGATACTGTCAGTAATATGCATACTATACAGGAGGAGATGACTGTTGGAGAGTTCACAAGGACTATGCTCAGAATCAATGCAGCCTTGGAGAATCGACAAGTAGAATATCAAACTTCCATGGTGGATGTAGAAGGTATGTTAAACCAAACCCCTATAGTTATTTTAATTGATCCAGGAGCTAGTCTCAGTTATATTTCACCTAAATTGGTAGAAAAATGTAAGGTGCCTGTTGAAAAATTTGAAAATTCTTGGTTGGATCAGTTAGCCACTAGTGCAAAAAGGAAGGTAACTAGTTTTGTAAAAGAATGTGCAGTAGTTATGGATCAATTTGAAACTGTTGTAAATATTAATGTATTACCTCTTGGTTCTTATGACTTACTAATCGGTATGGATTGGTTGGAACAACATAGGGTGATTTTCAATTGTTATGACAAAACCTTTATGTATATAAATAATGAGGGAAAATCAATAAGTGTAAAGGGAATCCCTAGAAAAACAACCATAAGGTAGATTTCTGCTCTGCAGCTTAAGAGAGCTGTTAGGAAGGGTTGTAAAGCTTATGCAGTAACAATAACTGATGAGGAGAATCTAAATAAAACAAACAAATTAAAATTGGAGGCAATACCAGTTTTAAGAGAATATGCTGATGTATTTTCGGAAGAAATTTCAGGATTACCTCCGAAAAGAGAACTAGACTTTACCATTGAACCAGTACCTGGTGCAGTACCCCGCTCAAAGGCCCCTTATCGAATGAATATACTTGAACTTAATGGATTAAATTCACAATTAAAAGAACTTATTGACAAAAAGTATATTTGACCTAGTGTGTCTCCCTAGGGGGCACCTGTCATCTTCGTTAATAAAAAGTATGGAACCATGCGACTTTGCATAGACTACCTTCAGTTGAATAAGATGACTATTAAAAATAGATACCCATTGCCTCACATAGATGATCTATTTGATCAACTACGTGGAGCCACGGTGTTTTCAAAAATTGATTTAAGGTCTGGATATCACCAAGTTAGGATTAAAGATGAAGATATCTTTAAAACAACTTTTAGGACTCGATATGGTCATTACGAGTTTGTCGTCGTGCCATTCGGGCTTACAAATGCCCCAGCTATTTTTATGTGTTTAATGAACAATTTTATGCATAAGTATCTAGATAAGTTTGTGGTCGTGTTTATCGATGGCATATTAATCTATTCAAAAACTGAAGAAGAACATAAAAAACATGTAAAAATTGTTTTGCAAGAGCTATGAGATCATCAACTCTTTGCAAAGTTTAGTAAATGCGATTTCTTTAAGGATAAAATTCAGTACTTAGGTCATGTGGTGACTAAAGAAGGGATTTTGGTGGATCCCGAAAAGATAAAGGTGATCGAAGATTGACCAGTTCCTAAGGATGTAACTGATGTTCAATCCTTCATGGGAATTACCGGAGGTTCAATGAAGGCTTTTCGAGAATTGCGAATACGATAACTTCTTTGCAGAAGAAAGGAAAGAAATTTGATTGGAACCAAAAATGCGAGGAAAGATTTAAAAATTTAAAAACTTTATTAACCAACGCACCTATTTTAAGAATATCTGATCGAAATAAAGAATTTGTAGTGTGCACTGACACCTGCAATGATGGTTTAGGCAATGTTCTGACTCAAGAAAGGCATGTTATTACCTATGAGTCTAGGAAATTAAAAATTCATGAAAATAATTATGCAACTTCTGATCTAGAATTAGCTACTGTTATACATGCTCTAAAGATGTGGCGTCATCACCTAATTGGCAGAAAATTTATTTTAATGACCGATAATAAAGGATTAAAATATATGTTAGATCAGCCTAATCTAAATGCCAGACAAGCTAGGTGGCTAGATTTCCTAAGTGAGTATGATTTTGAAATTCAGCACATTAAAGGTAAAGAAAATAAAGTTGCTAATGCATTAAGTAGGAATGCAAGGATAAACTTCACAGCAGTTATCAACACTGATACAACAGATCTGGATGAACAACTTAAAGCGGGGATAGAACAAGATGAAATTTACCAAAACTTACAAGCTAAAGCGAAAGAAAATCCAACAGAAAGCTTAAGAAAAGGGTACAGTTTGAATGAAAAAGAATTTTTACTGTATAAAGACAAAATGTACGTACCTAATGCACACCTAATGTACCTAAAGTTAAGTTATTAATTTTAGATGAAATCCACAAAACTCCATACTCAGGTCATCTAGGCTATCAAAAGACTATAACTATGTTAAGAAAAGAATATTTTTGTCCAAACATGAAGACTAAACAGGCAGAGTATATTGCTAGGTGTTTTGAATGTCAGCAAGTAAAAACTGAACATCAACACCCAGTTGGATTACTTCAGCCATTTCCCATTCCTAGCTGGAAATGGGAGATAATTAATCTCGATTTTGTTACTGGACTGCCTAAAAATCAAAATTTAAATGACTCTATCATGGTAGTGGTCGATAAATTAAGTAAACCAGCTCACTTTATACCTGTTAAAACTTCATATAAAGCTGCAAACATAGCTGATATCTTTCTAAAACAAATTTTTCGACTACATGGAATACCGAAAGTTATAATCTCAAACATAGATCCTAAATTTACAGGTAACTTTTGGAAATCTCTGTTTAAAGGATTAAACACTACATTAAATTTTAGTACTTCATTCCATCCTCAAACAGATGGACAAACTGAAAGAGTAAACCAAGTACTAGAAGATTTATTAAGAATGTATGTGAAAGACCAGCCAAGTAAATGGGAGGATTATTTGCATCTAGTAGAATTTGCTTATAATAATAACTATCAAGTGTCAGCCAGATTTAGTCCTTTTGAAATCTTGTATGGAAGGAAATGTAATACTCCTATCAGTTGGAGTAATCCGATGGATAGATTAGTATTAGGTCCTAAACTATTAAAGGAAATGGAAGAAATTGTTAAGCAGAAACAAAGTAATCTAAAAATTGCACAGGATCGATAGAAAAGTCAAGCATACCTTAAAAGAACTCCAAATAATTTTTAGGTAGGTGAACATGTGTTCATCAAGGTGAGGCCCAAAAAGAGCTCTCTGAGATTGGGTAGTTGTGCAAAACTAGCACCTCGTTACTGTGTTCCATTTGAAATACTGTCCAAAATTGGACAAGTAGCTTATCAATTAGCATTACCACCAAATTTAAGAGTACATAATGTTTTTCACATTTCTGTATTAACGAAATATGTTCATGATGCTACTAATGTTGTTAACTGGAATGATGTACAGGGGGAACCAGAAGGAGATTTTTTGGTGGAACCGGACTGTATCCTAGGGTGGAGGGAGATCACACTTCAGAACCACACCATTGGTCAGGTGAAGGTGCAATGGAAGCATCTTAGTCCAGAAGAAGCCACCTGGGAATTGGAAAGTAATATGCGGGATGCATATCCAATTATGTTCCAGGGGAAATCTGAGGACGAAGAATAAATAACATCGAGGACGATGTTATATTTTAAGGGGGTGTGTATGTCACATGCCCCAATTTTGCAAAAACAATTTTATATTATTTGATTTTATTTAAGGACAATATGTTAAATTTTATGCTAAGTTGTAATTGATCACTCAGCAGAGTCAAGGATATTTAATGTAATTCTGAATATTTTAATTATAAATAAATAAAGGAGGAGACAACATCTTAGGAGAGCTGTTAAAAGAGTGTTTACTGGTCAAATTGGTGGAGGAGACTGGGTGGAGAGCAAACTGACATGTGGAAGCATCCTCAAACCACTTCCAACTGTTGTAGGTGGCAACCTCCCTACATTTGGGGTCGTGATTCCCCAAGAAAGTGGAATTAGAGTAGGTGGCTCAATTAATGAAAACTGACCCAAAAATACCTAGGCAATCTTTACAAAAATTCCCATTGAAGAGAGCTAAGGCTGCTCATTCTAGAGAAGTGATCATTCAGGTGAATGAATGTACTTTAGAAAAATTCAATGGAAGGGAATTGTGGAAAGTGTTTGAGGGGATAACTGTTGATTGATCTAGTGCAGCTTTTAAGCTGAAAGATCTTATTGCTGAGAGAAAAGTGTTTTTACTGAGATATTGGACTAGTCTACTGCTTGCATTCTCCACCAGTTCTCAGCCAAGAAGGCCAGGAACAGGCTCAAGGGTCCTGAGGAAGCGTTGTTTCAGCACTCTCTAGGAGATTGGTAGGGAGGAACGACCTCCTAACACTGTTGTCATCTATCCTAAACAGGTTCTACATTATTTTGTTTTACTGTGTTAGTATCTGAGTCTGATTGATATATGAATGTTAAAGGTTCAGTTTGTAGAATGTTAGAATCTAGTAGTCTTTTTAAATGATTGAAGAAATGAACTTGATTAGAAAAGTAATGTGTTAGAATAAAAATAATTTTTAGACTGTGTTTTTCCACACCTGGAAAACCAGGCAGTACTCCAGCACAGGTAGAATGTTTAATTAGATAAGAGAATGTTTTAGTAGATAAGAATGTGTATTTGTAGACAATAGAATAATTTTATTTATGTTAAAATATTATGAAAGTTAAACAGTGTTATGTAATGTTTATATATCTCTGTTTTCACTTAGTAACTGAATGAAATGCAGCAGAAAATACACATTAGAGTTACAATGATTGCATACAGTAAGTAGTTAAAGGGGCTACTAATCACTTAGTTTAATTTCTGACAATATCAACTACATTTAAGACCAATATTTATTATTAAACAAAATAGGGTTATATTAAAAGTCCTTAAATTCTAAAGAGTACACTGAGTTACAGAGTCTCTTTTATATCTTTTCAAGAACTCTGAATAAATTCTACTTAACAGTTTAGTAAATAAGAACAATGTAAATATAAATAATAATTAGTATGAAACTAAAAATGTTACATATGTAAAAACTATTTTGTAAATATCAGACAGGCTTATACCTGTGAAGGAAAAACTTTAGGGTTGAAACCCTAATCAATTTATTTAATTATTATAAGTCAAAACATCTAAATTGTAATCCATTTACCTAGATAATTATATCAACAAACAGTTAAACTATTATAGACTGGTTATAGTCCTTCCTGAAAATATATGTACAGTTACAATTTAAAAATATCACAACACACCTGTATTAATAATTTAACCGAAATAACAAGTAGCAGAATCCTATTATTAATGAATTGAAGAATTTATTTAGACAAGGGTTTCATTTCACGAAAACCCTAGTCTGTATATTCCGAACAAGTAGGTTAATATTATAACTTACACACTATGACTGGGTTACAGTCTTAAATAATAACAATAATCTTATTTACAAAAGATATTAGACAGTAATATTCTTCATTAACAGACGATTAGGGAAAACCCTAAAATACATACACAGAGTCACAATATACAGTATTACTGCAAAACGAGACTAAGCTCGAAGAAAATATTTTTTTTTAAATCCAATGTATTGCATTGGCAGGCCGTAAGGCTGGAAATTTAACTAATTAAAATACCCATTTCAAGGCTAGGACTACCCAACAACATAGCGAGGGTTTGTAAACAAAATAGAACCAACAACTTTTTAAAAAAAACGAAAAACCATGTATCTAATGGAGAAACTGGACAAGCTTCCAAGCTCGGGGTTTCACCATCGACAACCCTATTTACAAGCAGGGTAAGAACCTATTCTTTGAACCCAGGGCTTACCGGATTGGAGCCACGAGTCCTCGAATCCAACCAGCATTATCTTCATCACTGGTTACAAGAGTTGTCACAAGTTCCTGCAGAGAAAGCACAATACTGTGCATTATTTACAAAACTCAATTTCTATTAAAAACCTAACTGTAAAATAACTTTACTGTGAGTCTTTCATTTTAGAAAGAAAACCAAACATTTTACCTTTAATAAAAGAGTATCAAACAGTCTAGCGAAGAGACTGTCACCAGCTGCGATTTGCCCATACAAAATCTCCAAACCCTACAACGTCAATGGAGCACAACCAGTAGCAACAAAGCCTTAGCTACTCACAGCAGTGACAGGCCATGGGGAAAGCAAGATGGAGCTAAGGACAGGCCACGATCCAAATGCAAACAAAACCAATAAAATCTCGCATAGTAAAACCCATGGCTAAGAAGGTTGGCAACAAGACCAAACTCAGGAGACTACAACAACTTTAAAACCCAAGTTTTGGGAGCCAGCTAGTACAGGAAGAACCCTCACGACCGCCATGAAACTATGCAGAGCAACTCGAAGGCCAACAGGAACCTCGGAGGAAAAAATGACAAAGCGAATAGGGTTGCAAGATTTTATATTGCCAATACATGGACAGGAGGTGACCACGTGCAAAACAATGTTAAGAATGCATGTATAATAATCCAAACTTATCACTTATAAACCAACGGATTGGGTGGTTATAATATATGGAGTTGAATAGCATAGTAAAAGATTATAAACATGACTTTTACAAAGTTTGACTTGGGTTTAAATTTTCATAGACACTAGTTGCTTCTCGACTTGTCAATACTAGTAAAATACCATAACTTTTTATATTGGGCAAGATAGTTTGTGATTGTTCAAGATAACCTGTACTTCGCAAAGGGTAGAATTTTGATCATAGTAGAAAGATCTACCATAATAGCTACTATAAACATTAACTTATTATAAGAGAGGAATTATGGTAATAGTAAATTATAATGGAATAACCATGCTCAAGTCTATAATCATTGGAACGACACTGATTAACTTAGATTTAGGAAGTAAGGGAAAATAGTATTCCATATTGAATGATGCAGTTATTTTTACAATAATCAAGCTTATAATGTCAAGGAGATTTCCAGGCAGTAAGATCCCTACAAAATGCAAATGACGATCAAATTGGTACTTTAGTAAATAATACGATAATGTAGGTGGTTACAATAGTACATGCAGTACGACGTTAATGTAAGTAAGAAAGTTGATAACTTGTTAGTGAACAATTGGTTTTTACATACAAGTAATAGTTTGATAACTTCCATAACTAGTAAGTTAAAAATGAAATCGACACATACATTCTATTGAGAATCTTTACTATCAGTATTGATAGAAGCTCTTTCATGAATAAAAACAAATAGTACGAATAAATATAACATTTGCGAGATAAGCATGTTAAATAAAAGTAAATATACGACAAAGATTACGAGCTTAGAGTTCATAGTATCTTTGGTTTCGCTAATCTTAATAAAGAAAGGAACCCATATATCTAAACTCTGCTTACAAGAAGAACTAGAAAAGATAAATTACTTTACCTCATTGAAGTTGCTTGAAAATTATCAGCTTAATTTACTAGCATATTATTTTGCAAACAGAAATACTTCTTGCTACCATAAGAATTTAAAACATCTACTTGTTCGATCGTACCTATGAACATGTAAGAACCAACAATCCATCTACATTAGCATAAATTCTAAGTAAGCCCAGGATTCAAAGTTAGATTCCACCTACTTGCCATAAAGCAGACTTATTAGTAAACTGAAAGAAAATAGTATGCAAGTAAATATTATTTACGTTACGAAAAAGAAGCTACTTTAGTTAACGTAATTTGAAAATGTATAATACTAATAGTTGGACTGTTTCATTTTCCGCTAACCATTAGCTGTTAGTAAACCGCATATTCAACATTTTATGTTATCTTAAAAAAATTTAATTTTTGTGAAAATTTGGGGTTTTGACACCCCGAATGTTTTTTTCGGTGTATGGCTCCAAGAAAGATGGCCAAAGGGATTTTGTTAGATGGATAAGGTATCCTAGTGGGGTCTCCCGATATACGCAAGGTACATGGGAGCTCAAATCGGTAGTAGTGTTTTCTAATGCATAACCGTACACAATGGGGCCTTCCGATATATAATTGAGTACATGAACCACCTTTCTATATACCTCAAGGGTATGTGAAAGGTCGTTCGATATACCGATGGTACGTGTAAGAACCGCGCGAGTCCCGTGATGTAATGCGGACGAGTAACGATATCTCCTATGATTAACGACGCACGAACACGTCTCTAACATATCACTCAAATTGCTATGTAAATTTTAACCTATAACTACCGTTAATTTTAAAGTGGACGGTTAGGTGAATGCATGGAATTTTGACAAAAAAAGTAAAACCATGTAGTATGCATATGCAAATATTTCACTTTACCATTCGTGGTATGCCTACCTACGAGAGAGAAAGAGAGTATTTTCTTTTGTTTTAAAACCAAAAATTTTCAAACAAAAATCTTGAAAAAATCAAAATCAAAGACAAGCAACACTTTCCAAACTCATTTCTCTTTTCTGAAAGCAATCAAAAGGGGAAGTGTCTCTTTTCCTAAAAGAAAAACAAGAAGCACACTATATGCATATGCACTCTATTTTTTTATTTTTATCAAAGCATAGATAGATCTAACTTAAAACTACAATATTTTTTATTTTGATGAGATAATACTAATGAAAAAGAGACAAAAGAACATAGAGAACCTGAAATCTTGTGAGGCTAATCAGAGATCCAATGTCTTATGGTCAATGATGATAATGACCTAATCTCAGTCAAAAATTTTCTTTTTAAACAAGAAAAAAGAAGTCCTCTATGAAAACAAAAAATGAAATCAAGATGCTAATCAAATGTTTTTCTTTCAGTCTATATAACAGAAATGAAAAGAGAGCTCACTAACACCTAAGCTTTCAAAAAAGAAATCCTTTCACAATCACAACCAACAAGCACAGAAGGAAATGGACAATCAACAAGCCTAGTCTATCTTTTGAATTCTTCAATCAAACCAATCTTTTACCACAGAATTTCAAACCATAACCATTCAGATTCTGACACACAAGCCTGATAGTGTAGGGATGAAAGCAAACACACTCAAAATTTTGCTAAAAAAATGAGAAAAAAAGTGATCTTGGAACAAGGCCTACCTGGCACCGCGCTGGAGGGGTCTTGACAGAGTGGTTCTGGACCAGCACTGCTTCTGGATAATAGGACTTAGGCGGTGGCACCATGTGCTGCTAACAGGGTTCAGCTGGTGGCACCACTTCTCACTAACAACATAAGAGTGGTTCCCTGAATAGATCCAAAACACAAAGGAGAACGCAAGATCAAGTTAGAAATTGATCAAATCAAGGCAAAAATTGATGGATTGACAGTAACAAAGAGAATGAAAAGTTGAAATAATTCAGATATGAATAGATCTGAAAGTTTCAAACCAAAATTCACTTAGTCAGATAGCAAATCTGACTAAAGAGAGTTGGAGATGGAGCCTAGATTCGGAGAAGAGTTTAAGAACCGAGGAAGATCAGATCAACTGATATATGCACTGCTCCCCAGCGGAGTCACCAGATTTGTAACCAGGAATATTTCACCTTCTGCGGACAGAAGTTGTTCCTCTGGTCTGAATGGTTCAAATCCAAAACAAATGAGTGAACGGCAAAGGATGAAGACCTTCCCTGAACATCGCAGACACCTGGAATGCTGCTTCAATAGTGAACCTATGTACCTGCAAACAGATCAAACATGCAAACACATCAAAGCTACCAGAAAATCATCTACTTATCCATGTTAGTGACTAAGGAATCTAACAACATGTACATGTGAAATTAAAACAACAGTAATGTGGGATGAAAACCAGCTTTGCATTAAAGATGTATGGAGAAGCTTACAACCATTGCCTTAGTGTCGACAAGCATCTGCACGAGACAAACACTTCATCCCCATAAGCTCCAACTTTGCTCTCTATGCTCTCCAATGGCTTGGGCTAAGTGGTCAATCCAACAGCATAACAATACCTCTATAGTTCTCCCCCTCAACTATGGACTTGAGCTTGTATTTATAAGGCTCAATGGATAGGGATAGTTGAGAGATTTGTGGATGAGGTGGCTCCAAGATCCTATGATGGGGGATCTTGAGCTCAAGTGACCCACAATGATAGGGATAAGGGAGGACATGAGGCTCATGATCTAGAAGCCTCGAGAAACTTCTCTTTTTCCCATTTTACCCAGGGTACCACTTTTCTTCTCTTATGACAGAGTAATTTATATGAGAAACACTTATGGGCCAAAGACCATACGCGGTGGCATCGCTTATGGAAAATGGGATACAGGCGGTGCGAGCAAGGTACCGCTCATGGGCGACAAGGAAAACGCGGTGCTGAGTTTTTTCATGTAGAATTGACAAACAAAGTAGGTTTCCACTCTAAGTGCTAGGATTAAGGGCAAACATGGAAGTTAAGGATCTTATCACATGGTGGTGACAGGATTTGGGTATAACAAACCCTAGATTAGACAGCTCTGGAACCAGGATGGACACCTCAAATCGGTAAGATCTAATCTTTTTCTATTTACAGTTGAGGTTCTCATTTCAAGATGACTAATCACACCAGCTTAATGACAAGCTTGGTCAGGATGACAACTTCCAAGCATGGAAGTATAGGATCTCACTAGTTCTTGAAGGAAATGAATTCTACACCTACATAAGTAGAGAGGTTTCAGTTCCAGAGGGAGATGAGGCTAAAAAACTTACACAAGAAGAACTTGACCAAGGCCAAGAAGATCATTGCTAATTCAATAGAGGATCACATTATACCACAAGTGTCTTCCCTAAAAACACCAAAAGAGATGTTTGATTCCTTGACCAAGCTATTTTAAGGAAAGAACATAAATCAAAAGATGACTTTGAGAAACCAGTTGAAGAATGTGAAGATCCATAATGCAGAGACCATACAGTCATACTTTACGAGGGTCTCTCAAATCAAAGAACATCTTGAAGCAGTAGAAGAAGAAGTGGAGAATGCAGAAGTTGTGATAACCACCTTGAATGGCATCCCAGGATCATGGGATTCATTCATTCGAGGAATGTGTGCCAGAAGGAAGTGATTACTTTCAGCATACTCTGGGAAGAGTACACACAAGATGAAGCTCAACTCATAATAAGAGAAAAGAATATGGGAGCAACTGAAGATCAAGATTTCACGATTCAAAGAAGATACCTCAAGCGATGAGGAATATGAAGAACTCAATTCTTGAAGAGCCTCTTATCCATCTTGAGAATTTGGATAAGAAACGATGTTGTTGTGAATGAAGAAGATGATGAAGCTGAAAGAAGGAGTCTACCCATGAAACAAATAAAGATAAGTATTCAATTTTCATTTCATGATATTGTTTTGTTATGCATTTGTTTATATTCAGTTGATGTATTATGCACGATAGAATGTTTGCATTAATGACAGTATACTACTAATATGTATGTGATGGGTAAGTAGCTCATGGTGCTATACAACTCTCCATTGCTACTTATCTAGAATGAAACCTCTTTGCTGACATATTGGATTAGTGCACAATCTCAATGTTGTCCCGGTAGATATGGAAGGCATCTAGAAAGTTTCCGTGAGATATGGATGAATGTTGTATTGGCTAAAATAGTTGCATGATTATATCTTTATGCATAAGAATTTTTCATTATGAATATACCTTATGAAATGTTTCTAACCATACAACTGGTGCATATGACTTGTAGGAAAGATCATGTACAATCACCTACAAGCAAAGAAGGTTGAGACTTGTTCCGAAGAACAAGTGATGATAGTTTGAGAAAGAATCCAAGATGAAGAATAATTTGACGATACTTTCAAAGAAGAGATCTCAGACACAGTGCAGTTATGTAACACTGTTGAGCGACATCATTGATGAAGAACCTTCCAGCTATGAAGAAGTAGTCAAGAAGAAAGGGAAGACCAGTTCAAGAAGAATGATGTCTAGGATGCAGTATCGAGACCTGAAGGGAAGTTCATAGTTCTAACATGTAGTAGATGGAAACATCGTGGGATACAAGGAAATATTCATAGCACGAGGCTTCTCATGAAAAGAAGGCATAAACTACGAAGAGACATTTGCATCCATTGGAAGTTAAGACACATGACAGGAAGACTCATGTGTGCAAATGAAAGAAGGCCTTGTACGAGCTCAAAAGAAACCCATGGGATAATACATACATGAGGAGCTTGAAGATCACCTAGAGTGATGAATATCTTAGCCTTTGCTACAAGGTTGAAGATGAAAGCTTATAGAGGACGACAAGCTCACATATGGGTGCGAGAAGAAATTTTGAAAGGTTTAAGATAGAGGATCTTGGTATCCAGTGACCCTAGATGGATACATAGAATATTAGTAGTAGAGGAAGATACTTGTCACTCCAGTACATAATGTTTCAATGCATAGAGTACAAAAGACAGAGGGAGAATGATGCTTCACTTCAGAGGGAGTGACTGCAAAAGATCCTGAGGTTCCACATGGTACGACAGGATGGATAGATTACTGATGACTCTAGGATTTACTAAGAATAAGGTGGATTCCAACCTTTGCTTCAAGGTTGAATTTGAAGACCAGTGATGCTCATGTTATATGTCGATGAGTTGTTCCTCACAGAAAGGAGGAACTCATTAAAGTTGCAAGAAGGAGACTTGCTGCCGAGTTCGAGATGAAGGACTTGGATATGGTGCACTACTTTCTAGGCATGGAGGTGTGGCAGAATCCCCCTGGGACAAGGAAAGTATGTAGTAGAGATCCTGAAGAGGTTCAGGATGATGGACTAAAAATACCATGAACACACCTATGGCATCGAACCTCAAGCTATAGAGTGTTGCTTCATCAAAGTCAGTTGATGCCACGTTGTATCGTTAGATGATTTGTTCCTTAATGTACTTGATGAATACGAGACTAGATATGTTGCTAGGAAGGATTCCTGCATGGCACTGAGTACAGTCAAGGCAAAATATGTTTCCACTTGCTCGGATATTTGGGAGGTAGTACTTTTATTTTGAAAACTACTATTTGATTTGATTGATCTGACTTGCATTTTTGTATGATGCAGAGAGGAGCAATGAAGCTCCAGTATATGATCTAGATCGATATCTCTAGAAAGAGGGAGTTCTAAAATAGCCTATGAGACAGGTTTTCTGAGCATAAATCCTAGTGAAGCTTGTATGTTGCTCAGACTTAATCAGTCCTGTAGGTTGTCCTCGGATGTAATCAGTCCCAGCAAAGCTCACGGGTTATCCTTAGACGTAATCAGTCTTGATGTGATTCTATGCTAGAAATGGCCAGAGTGAAGTTTGAGTACTTCAAGGAGAGGCTTGGTGTTCTTCAGATAGAAGATACTTCGAGGAAGAAGTGATGGGACACATTTGCAGGAGCCATTCCAAGCATGGTAGGAGGATCCTTCCCATGGCTGTGGATTTAAGCGTTGTGTGATGAGCATCGGGATGATGCTTCAGTTTCTGCTATGATGATGATCAGGATGATCATATGATGATGATATGCATCAGGATGATGCTGTGATGAGTATCAGGATGATACTATGTGGATAGATTGTACAGATAAGCATGTAAAAGATCCTGAGAGATCCAATAGTCTGTGCTCAGATGATCTTTCGAGCTTTTGCTACAGGTTGGCCATGGACAGGTTGTGTAGGTAGCATAGAAAAGATCTTGGTATATCTTGTAGTATGTGCTAGGATTCTCTTTCGAGGTTTTTCTACAGGTAGCAAAGAAAATATCCTGGGAGATCCTATAGTCTATGCTAGGATGCTCTTTCGAGGTTTTGCTACTAGAGGCATGTAATCAGCCCTGGAGATCCGATAGGTTGAGCTATGTGCTCTTAAAATTCATGGGATTCTCTTTAGAGTTCTTACAGGTTGCAAAACACTCTTTTAAAGTTTTTCCTGACCACATAGAAAAGATCCTGGGAGATCCTATAGTCTGTGCTAGGATGCTCTTTCGAGGTTTTTTGGTGGTAGTTACATAGAAAAGATCTTGGGAGATCCTATAGTCTGTGCTAGGATGCTCTTTCGAGGTTTTTTGATGGTCACATGTAAAATATCCTTGGATATCCTATAGTCTGTGCTAGGATGCTCTTTCAAGGTTTTGTTGACGCACGTAATCGGTCCTGAGGATTCCACAATATGGCCAAAGATGATGAAGACCTACAAAATCCATTCTCTGAAAGAATGGAGGAACCTGTTTAGTTACCAGGAAATTGATTCAATCTGGGACTAAAGCTCAACTTAGTGCTAAGAGGCCATTCTCTAGGAGAATGGAGGCACCTGGTCAGTTACCAGGAATTTGTTTCAATCTGGGATTGACACTCAGCCTAGAGCTGAGCCATTCTTTGAGAACGAAAGATGTAAGTGATGGGCGGGCCATTCTGACATGGTTCTTGGATGTGTTCCTCTCATGGTCAGATATAAGTGTTAAATAAGATGAAGCCCTACCTAGAGGATAGGTCTACAACCAGCATGAAAAAGGGTTGGCTCTGTAGAACTTCCTGTGACGAGAAGAATGAAGAGATAGCGCCATTTGATTGAGATAGCGAAAGCAACGATGATGGTCCAACGATGATCCAGAATTGATGATGATCCAATGATGCTCCAGATCAAGTGATGATCCAGAATCGATGATTATCCAGTGATGATCCAGATCCAGTGATGATCCAGACTTAATGAAGATGACTTGAATATGAAGATGACTTGATGATGATCCAGATGATACAGAGAAGAAGACTTGTGTTGATAAATTGTGTCGAGAGAATACCTTCCTAGTTAAGAGGGAGTGTTGATGTATTTGTAACTTTGGAATGTATTCACTTGTATATCTTATGTATTGTACCCAAATGTTTTTTCCGAGAATTATCTATAATGTAATTGAGTCATGTCATGCCTCGATGTTCCGATCAGGAGATTCAATAATGTAAACAAGTCATGTAAAGTCATTGAGCTTAACCCTCCATTGTAAATCAGGGAAATAGTCCCCACAATTGAATCAAGGTTAACCCTCCTTGTTGATCAGAGGGCAAAGTCCCCACAGTTGTGGGGCACTAGGGATATTAAACTCTCCTAGAGAAGTTGGCCCTGGTAATTAATTGTTAAGTGAGGTCGACTTGTTGGAGTGGACATAAAGTGAATGAAAGAATATAAAGAGAAGTGAGGCTCTCCTCATTTATACACATCACACACACACTCACTCACTGGGGTGTATGAGTGAGAGAGGATAAGCTCTCTCAAGTGAGAGAGAGACAACAGCTGTTGGAGATCATCTTTTATGTCTTTGGGTTTTACTGTTGCTATTAGTGCTCATTCTATCACTAAGGAAGTTGCTGGGTTTTCTCCTTTATGGTTTCCCCGAGGAAAATTCTTTATGTCTCTTATCTCTTGTGATTTTTGTTGTGCATGTTATTCTCTTAGATAAGATCCTAGATCATATTGCTTAAATGATAAAAATCTAACATATACTATGGTGGTTAAGGGAAGATTAATTAATCCTAACACCCCCCCCCCCATTAATCCTAACTTGGACAACTTGGTCCCTGGAAACTAATACCAATGGTGACCCATACAATATAAATGCAAAAAATGACTACTTAACAAATTACGAAATGGGGAAAACCTCATGGGAAACCCCCCCCCCCCACACACACACCTTAAAATAAGCAAGAAGGACCATGAACAATAACTGAATCAAGCCTTCACACCAAGAGAAATTTTATTCTTGAGTAGAAAGACTTGTGAAAAAATTATGTAGTCTACATCTCTATGGAGCAGTAATGCAGTTTGATGGTCCTTGTGTGCACTAGTTTCTCGATACTATGCATGTGAACATATCTGCCTTCCAAATACGATGAAAGATAAAAGAAGAAATGTTGTTTCTTTTGCAACCAATCTTGCTTCTTTTGAACCTCGTTGATTGCATGAAAGGATTGAACTTGGGATGCCATTCCCTAGGGCCTTGCTTGATCCCATACTGTTGGAGACATTTACCACCTTACACACTCATTTTGGTCAATTTGGCCTAGTAAAGCCACTATCCTAAGTATTATTGACTTAATTGACATCATAGGAGCACTAGATAACATCATCTAGATCACACCCCACGCCTACCTTCAGTCAAGGAGGCTAACTTATCCTTCTCCTACATTCGTGGAGGCTAACTGGAGCACTCCAGGGGTGATCTGAGTGTCATTAATGCCCCATATTGATAACTGAGGGTTACAGTCAGTTAAACAAAGCAGTGAAGGCGCCCTTCATCATTAAATTGATTATTTAATGAACTGGAGTCAACAGGGATGCCTCCAACCACTTCTGATGTTCAGTTACACTTCAGTTAACCTCATTGGGGTTCATTGGAGTCATTGATGCTCTACCACTTGTTGGTTGGTTTGTTGTGACATGTGTTTGACCTACTTTCAGTTAGACTCAGTCATTTATTGCACTTCGACTTCAGTTAGGGCTCAGTTGAGTCAATTAGGGCTTTGATTAGTGATTAACTTGAGTGTTGACTGTGGCTTACATTCAGTTAAGCTAGACTCACTCATTCAATTCGAATGACCTCCTTGGGAATTTGAATTGCTTTGTCATTCATGCTTGCAGCATGATCATTGTATTGTATTACTCATTCTTTGTGTGAATATACAGAGAGGCTACTCATTTTGTAGCCCTATTACACCATTTTCATGACTTATTGTTATTAATATTTGATGAGACTTGTGTTTAGTCCCTAGATTACTGTGACAGCTTAATATGGTATCAGATTTCATGGCGGGACGAAGCTCAAATCTCTCAAAAACAATCTTTTTGATAGATCTTGCATGAAAATTGAGCAATAGCTCAAAAATCCAGCACTGCACCAGAATCCAAGGCTTACCACTTAATACCCCAAGTAAAGAACTTGTTGATCAAGCTTGGTTGATTGACTATGCTGGGTGTGATGAAAGCCTAAAATGTGCAGGCTGTCTGACCTTACATTGCCCTTTCTGTTGTGATTTTCAGGTTTTCTACAGGTGAAGCATTCACTCCAGCAGATTCCGATGGCCTCTTCAGTAGATCTTTTGAATCCATTCAATTTCCACTCATGGAGATTCAGATACACTCCAAAGGACTCTATAGGGTCACCATGGACACTAAAGAATAGCCTGGTTCTGCAATAGACAAATCTAGATTCTTGAACAAGAAGATGAAGCATTCGGATTCTTGTGCATCTCTATTTCTTAGGATCTTCTTTTCCATCTTTCAGGATTGAAGACTCCAAAGGAAATTTGGGACAAATTGGAAGCCTTGTATGGAAAGCAGGATGATTTGAGAGTTTATCAGCTCGAAAATGAATTGATGTCTCTCTAGCCCTCCAATTTTGAGACCTTGAATGACTTTTTCACAAAGTTCAAGCACATTGTCTTATTGTTGAAGCAATGCAAAGTGGAGAAAGAGGATGATCAGCTCATCCTCGCCATACTCTCCAAACTTGGAGCTGATTATTCAGTTTTTGTCTCTACATTCCATGCAGGGAAGCTCACAACCCCTGGATGGAAGATGTCTACACTCAATGCCTTCATTGAGTCCCTAACAAGTGAACATGATAAGCTTGTCCAGATGGGGATCATCAGATCCTCCCGTGATCAAGCCCTCCATCTCTCAGGGCCCAAATATCTGAAGGGTAAAGGAAAGCAGTAGAAGAACCCAAAAACTAAATTCGAATCTCCTAAGCCTAAAGTTGAAAACCAATAGCATGATGAGTCTTCCGGCTCAAAGAAGAACAAAGGGAAAGGGCACCATGGAAAGGAAAAAGTCAAGTGTTCATACTGCAAGAAGGGATTCCACCCTGAACATGCCTGCATGAAGAAGAAGCTTGATGAAGCTACCTCTCTCCTTGAGAGAAATCACATCATTCTTTCGGAAAGCTTTCGGAGGAGAAATCAGCAACATCAGGAACCACAGCATGAAAAAGGTCATGCCCTCATGGAAAGCACTTCGAAGTCCAAAGCACTCTTGATTGATTCTGGAGCTTCGAACCACATGATGGCTGAAAGAGACTCCTTTTCATCCTTGGAGACCAGCAAATCCATCCCCATCCACATGGGAGATGACTCCACCATCATTTCAAAAGGACAAGGTACGGTTGATCTTGAGAATGGCTATTTTTCAAATGTTTTGTATGTACCATATCTGGAATCAAATCTCCTTAGTGTCTATCAGATGACACATACATGAGTGCCTAAGAGATTTTCTTTCAGCCCAAATTATTTTGAGATAACGAAGCTTGCATCCACGAAACTCATTGCTAAAGGCCTTGCAAACCATCATGCAAAAGCCTACGAGTTCTCCCACTTTATGGCGGATGCAAAGCCCACCGACCTGCTAACTCATGGAAATGAAGTTAGTAGGTTGTGGCATGAAAGGTTTGGCCATCTAAATTTCAAATATTTTCAGTAATTATAGAAAAACTCCATGGTTGAAGGCCTCCCAGTCATCAAGGCAACTACTGGAATTTGCAAGGGTTGTGTGGTTGGAAAACACCCTGAGCACAAGTACGATCGGGGGAAGGCAAACCGAGCTACATGCATATTGGGGCTGATACATTCTGATATCAGCAGTCCAATGCCTGTCACATCCATGAATGGATCAAGGTATCTTCTGACCTTTATTGATTATTTTTCAAGGTACACATGGTTCTTCTTTCTCAAAAAGAAGTCTGAAGTATGTGAAAAATTCTTTGAACTGAAGGCCTTGATCAAGAATGCCTCTAGGCTTAAGATCAAGATATTGAGATCTAATAATGCCAGGGAGTATGTCAGTAATTAGTTGCTGCAAATATGCTCCCAAAGTGGTATTCAGGTCCAACATTCAATTCCCTACACTCCCCAGCAAAACGAAGTAGCGGAAAGGAAGAATCGGTCTTTCAAGGAGATGACCACCTGTATGTTGGAATCAAAGAAGTTGGATACAAATTTGTGGGATGAAGACATGCATGCTATAGCATACATTCAAAACGGATTTCCACACTCATCTATGAAAGGGAAGACCCCTTTTGAAGCATACTTTGGACACAAGCCGGATGTGTCGAACCTACGGGTGTTTGGGTCCACTGCATGGACCCGGATCCCACTTGATAAAAGAAGGGATTTGCAACTTCAAAGCATAGAATGTCTATTTATTGGGTATCCTGATAAATCAAAAGGTTTCAAGCTACTAGATATCACAACAAAACAGATCATCATCGAGAGAAGTGTCAAGTTCGATGAGCCTCTTCAGGAGGTGGAACTAGTGAAGGAGAAAACTGCTGAATTTCCTTCCTATTCTACTGAATATTTGGATGATGAAATTGGGGGTGATGACCCTAATTTGGATCCTCTAATTTATGATATCATTGTATAGAAAACATCAGATGTTGAATCAGAACCTGAAGTACAATATCATCTTCCCACATGGGCCCGACAGACACTCTCCTCCGCAGGAGATAACATTGGAAATCCGGATGATCCAAAGAGAACCTGGTCTGATTTTCAAAGAGCAGGTATTGCGCTCTCTTGTCCAAATAATTTGCTGTCTAAAACTTGTTATTTGATGATTATTTAAGACCCAAAATTCTACTACCATGCTCGAAAGGATCCAAGATGGCAATTTGCCATGGATGAAGAGATGAATTCTCTTTAGAAAAATACTACTTGGGAGCTAGTTTCTCTTCCTCCGGGAAGGAAATTGGTTCAATGCAAGTGGGAGTTTCGGACCAAGGTTGCTGCCGATGGCAGCACCTAAAAATATAAGGCAAGGATGGTTGCAAAAGGTTTCTCTCAAGTCCAAGGTGTGGACTACCATGAGACCTTTGCACCAGTTGCAAAAATGGATTCCATCTGCCTAGTTTTGGCAATTTCAGCATCTAAGCACTGGGAAGTGCATCATATGGATGTTAATTCAGCCTTTCTGGATGGAGATATTCATGAGGATATATACATGAAGCAGCCTGAGGGCTACATCTCTGATCCATCCTTGGTTTGCAAGCTAAAGAAGTCACTATACGGGTTAAAACAGGCCCCAAGAGAGTGGTATTCCAAGATGGATGCCTTCCTTCTCTCGCAAAACTTCCAAAGGTGTATATCAGATCCAAATGTGTATATACAGTAGTCTAATGGTCATTTGATTATTATTGTTTTATATTTTGATGACTTACTGATCACAGGTAGCACAGTTGCTTCTATTTCAGCCATCAAAACTACTCTTCACAATGCTTTTGAAATGAGCGATTTGGGGCTCTTAAAACAATTTTTGGGGCTCGGAATTGAGCAAAATTTTGATGGGATAATGGTGACTTAGTACAAATACATATCAGACCTATTATTCAAGTTTAACATGGCTGAATGTAGTCCTGCACCATTCCCTTTCCTTTCAGGGATCATCCTTGAAGAAGGAAAAAGCACACCTCCCATGGACTGCACTATCTATCGACAGTTGATTGGTAGCTTGTTGTACTTGAAACATTCTCAGCCTAATATCTATTATGTCGTGAATGCTGTATCAAGATACATGCAGCAGCCTCATGATATTCATTGGAAGGCAGCCAAGAGAATCCTCCGGTATATTCAGTGAACCAGGACCTACGACATTCACTATGCTGTAGACTCCGAGCTAGAGCTGGTTGGATACACAGGTTCCGATTGGGTGGTTGATTCTATTGATCAAAAGTCTACTTCTAGATATGTATTCATGTTTTTTGGTGGCCCCATTTACTGGTCTAGCAAAAAGCAGGCTTCCATAGCATTATCTTCAGCAAAGGCCGAGTATCGAGGAGCGGTGAATGCTTACATCCAAGCAGTTTGGTTGCAAGGAATTCTTTCAAAGTTTGATCTCGGTAGTACTTTGTCCACTGTCCTCTTTTGTGACAGTCAAAGTTTTATTAAGATATCCACAGATCCAGTTACCAACTAGAAGACCAAGCATGTAGAGATCCACATGCACTATATCAGGGAGCTAGTGCATGACAGGAACATCATTCTGCAATACTACCCAACTGATGAGCAGATTGCAGACATATTCACCAAGATATTTTCAGAAAAGAAGTTCACTTACCTCTGTTCACTTTTTGGGGTGAGTCCATCAGGGTGATCATACTACTTTCAATGTTCAGCTTGAGGGGGAGGGGGGGGGGGGTCCCACTAGGTTTTCCCTCTTTTCCTCACTTAGTTTGTTTTTGAGCATTGTTTTAGTTTTAGAATCGTACAGGGTGACCTATGGCCTTAGTTGCCGGGGCCGTAGCATTTTTATGCATTTTATGTTTTCTACTCCTCCTGAGTATAGCTTAAGGGGGGGTGTTGGAGACATTTACCACCTTACACACTCATTTTGGTCAATTTGGCCTAGTTAAACCACTATCCTAAGTATTATCGATTTAATTGACATCAGAGGATCACTAGATGACATCAGCTAGATCACATCCCTGCCTACCTTCAGTTAAGGAGGCTAACTTAGCCTTCTCCTACATTCAGGGAGGCTAACTGGAGCACTCCGGGGGTGATCTGAGTGTCATTAATGCCCCATATTGCTAACTGATGGTTACAATCAGTTAAACAGAGAAGTGAAGTCAAATTGATTATTTATTGATTGTTTAATGAACTGGAGTCAACAGGGGCACCTCCAACCACTTCTGATGTTCAGTTACACTTCAATTAACCTCATCTGGGTTCATTGGAGTCATTGATGCACTACCACTTGTTGGTTGGTTTGTTGTGACATGTGTCTGACCTACTTTCAGTTAGACTCAGTCATTTATTGCACTTTGACTTCAGTTAGGGCTCAGTTGAGTCAATTAGGGTTTTGATCAGTGGTTAACTTGAGTGTTAACTATGGCTTACATTCAATTAAGCTAGACTCACTCATTCAATTCGAATGACCTCCTTGGGAATTTGAATTGCTTTTTCATTCATGCTTGTATTGTATTACTCATTCTTTGTGTGAATATACAGAGCGGCTACTCATTTTGTAGCCCTATTACACCATTTTCATGACTTATTGTTATTAATCTTTGATGAGACTTGTGTTTAGTCCCTAGATTACTATGACAGATTAATACATATAATAGATTCCTCAACTTGCATGTCAAGAGAGAATCAGTGTACCCATTAGGCTTTTCCTTGTAGATTTTTCCTTCCAATTTGTCAATTTGAGTGACATGATCCAATGTCTCGTTTTTCTTCAGTGAGAAGAACTGTTGATCAGACCTTACCATAATGAAGCATCTCTCTAGGATTTTGTAGCACCTCTCTGGGAGAAATGGGGTTGCTTGACACAATGCAAGACTCTCATTCTAAAACTGAGATCTTATTATCCTCATGTCAGATGACTCTTCAGTCATATTCCCAACAACCTCAATAAACTTTTGAGCCCATTTAGGCCTATGATTGGGAGTAGGGGTTGGATCTAGATATGGATATGATTGAACTTCATCTTGAATTCCATAAACCGATTCAACTTGCTCCTCTAATTCAGATTCTAAATCTGAAACATTATCATATGTAAAAGGTTTAGGTAGGATGAATTTACCTTCCCTTTCAAATGGCTGATGAGAGTTCATTGGATTTGAGTATGGCAGAAAGTGTGATAATTCATATGCCTTGGAGGCACGGTTTGCAACACCTTTCACTATCATCTTCCTAGTTGAGATATCAGAGATATCCACTGAGTCATGACCAAATACCACTCGCTTTGGTGAGCCTATATGAGTCATCTGGTATACAAACAACAAACTTGTTGCCAAGGAGGGAACATATAGGACATTCTTGAACACTTCATGCTCTAATTTGATTGAGCCCTTCCCTTTAGCTTGAATTTGAGTGTCATCTCCCATGTGAATACTTGGACCATCAGTAAGTTGTAATGAAGAGAATGATTCTTTACATGCAACTATGTGATTGGAGGCTTCTGAATCAATGAGGAAAGCATGAGATTTTGAAAATCCAGCCTTCAATACATGGAATCTCTTATGATCTTCAGTTTTGTCTCTGGATTCAACCTTCCTTGCGCCTTCAAGGAGAGAAATATTGTGCTTCTTAAGGAGTCTTGAAATCTAATATATGGTCTTCTTCATACAACCTTTCTCTATATTATTTCCTTTCTTATAGTAGGAGCTTCTACCCTTGTCAAACCTCTGGTGTTTGTCCTTCTTAGAGCCTAAGGCTTCATCTGTTGGATAAAACTCTTCTTTAGGTTCAAATTTAGTGTTCATCTTCTCCTTTTCTTTCTGTTTTCTCCTTGGTTGTGCATTCTTTGTCTCACCAACCAAGAGAGCTTGCTTGGGGAGGCTCTAAGGGGTCCCATCTGTATCAGTTTGTCTTGTTCATGTATTAGAGATTTTGTGAAGGAATTCAGGGATGGCATTCTCCAATGAGGATTTTTCATTCTCTTGGATTGAAACATGGATATAAACACTGAGAATTATGGGCCAAGTTTGCTTAGAATTGAGAGAACCAATTACTCATATTTCTTTTCAACCCCCCACTGCTTGCATTGCATGGAAAGGGATTTCATTTTTGAGAAGAAATGTTGTATAGTTTCAAAGTTGTTGGGTTGTAGAGCTATCAACTCATTCTCTGGAATATGGCCATTGAGCTCATCTTGCTTTCCAAATAAGGATTTGAGCTTATCCCATTGTTCTTTTGGATTTCTTAGTCCATTAAGATGGAAGAGTAGCTCCCTGGATATGTGGATGCACATGAAGCGAAATGATTCATTCAACTTGTTCATATGCTTCGACTTCTCAAGAGGTTGTTGGGGTTTGACCTTTCTTCCCATAGTGACCATGTACATACCCTTGTTTATCAATACTATCTTCATATCAGCCCTCCAATCACGATAGTTGAAGGGTGTGAGGATTATGGGTGTCAAAGTTGTTGAACTCTCGATCTTGCAGCTTCAAGAACAACTAATTCTTCAAAAAAACTTTGAATGTACCTGCAAAAACACTACAAAACACTTAAATTTGCAATCAAACTAATTCAAACACTCTCCACTCTGACATGTGCAATTTCTCTAGGTGCATCACACCTGGCTAGAATTCCCTGGAAAAAATCCAAAGGGAGCAAGGCAAGAATACAAGGAATTACGTGGAACCCAATTGCTTCTGGTACATTAATGGAAGTTTCCAAGGTTTGAATTTGGCCTAAATACTTGCTATTATACCATGTTTAATTTAGTGAAGCATAGGATCCTCAAGCCTGAATGAATTCAATGTGAAAAGAAGGTTGCAGAAGAGAGAGACAATTCAGTGTAAATTGATCAAAACATTCATGGAAAAATTGTACACACATGGAGACAAAATTGGAAGAATATAATTACATCCATCAATTAGTAAATTGTATGCAATACAATGGTGTTACAAATAGGAGAATTTGAATGCCTTGGGTAGGATTCAAATCTACCAACCTAGACTAACTCTAGAGCTAACTCAATGTGGGGAAATAACCACTAGAGCTCACTAATGCAACTCTAGATAACTAAATCAAATCACAAACAATTAATTGACTGATTTAGGTGAGAAAAAGGTGCCCAACCTCGCTTAAATCATGGAAATTGGCACTAGAATGGCTGAAAGTGAACTAATTGATGGGAATCAGAGCATAATTGAACACCGACTAGGGTCAACTGTTGGTGACTGCTGGTGGAACTCAGAGTGGGTTCCTAAATTATAGGGATTGGTCCTTGGAGCTCCAAAACTCATGTAGATATGCGATTTGAGTGTTAGGTAGGACGCATATGTGTCCCCCATAGCACCAGGGAAGTGGCACTGACCTCCTAAGCTAGGAAAAGAAATATATATGGTGGTGGTCAAGGAAGGATTAAATAATTATTCCTAACATTTCTCTATGATGAATTAATTAATTTTGTTAATTGCTTCATTTAATTTCACTTCCTCGCCTAGTACTATATTAACTAGTTGCATCTTTCTCTTGACAAACATTCAATGCTTCATCAAGATTCCACCCACTGAAGTTTCCTCCTTCCTAAACTTGTTATCCCTCAATGTCTATGCTATTTTAGGCACCCAATATCCCCACTCACAAGTTTGCAACTAAAATCTTCCAAACCCAGCATAGACCCAACAAAATCACTATAATAACACAAATCCATTGATGCCATCCATTCATAATGAAACTCACTAATAAACAATAGAATAATAATGAGACAAGGATCCTCACTTAAGGGAAAAACACTTACCATTAACACTGAAATGGATGCAACCTCACATTACATTGTTATCCATACTAGAAGAAGTAACTACACTTTTGATGCCACCATAAATTCTTGTATTGCAAGCACCAAAACCCTGACAAGTGATGCTATATAGATTCCTTGTGCCTGACAAGAAGTTAATAAGGTTATTAGGACCATAGTCATCTATGTACCATATATATTTTAGCCACATTTTTTAACACGTTTAAAGTCTCATATTCAGGGGTTTTAACCCCATAGGTGAGGCCATAACATCCCAACATATGTATACTTGCAACCCCTTTTACATGAGGAGAAGTCCATATCGAGTGTCCCTCGTATAGATCCACAGAAAAAATCAATCAACTCCTTCCTCCATTCTACAATTATATGTATATTCGAAACCCTCAGTTGTTCCATAACCAAGATTGAAGTGCTTATAGGGTAACATGTATACCATCTCACATTCAATATAATCTTATCATTTTCTTTGTCTCGTGATACTAATGCTCCTTGGTCAACTCGAAACATAAGAAAATATGTTAAATATCCTCTAAGGATATCTCACATAGGACACTTCACAATAGGCCATGGTAACCTCTCTTTGGAGTTTTTTCCATGTCATAATGCAATTTCCAATTAACAACCAAAGAAAATGACAGTTTTTTACTAAAGTTATTTGCTCTAATTCTTCTACCAAATTTGGTCACCATGAACCCCCAAAATTGATCAAACATGTATTTATAGAATTTAATGGCTATGTAATGAACATGTTCTAATTTCTCCAATCATAGGATATATTGCATACTAGGAATATCCTTGTTATAAGGATTTAGTGAGTTTTGTCCATATACTCCTCAACCAACATTATGGATCTCTAAATCACTTCCATGTTGAATGGCTATCTTCAGTATTTTCCTTGGTAATCAAATACTAGATGCTAGGTACCATCATTCATAACCAAAGACCTCATTAATTTTCCTTGGATTTTCCTCTCTCTAATGAAGGCATTTGGTGCCAACAATCTTCCCTTAGTTTTGTTGATTTCACATCCCTTGGATCCCTAAAACTATACCTTTAAACTAAGTAAAAGTTCTTCTAATATTGTTCTAAATGTATGATTCCATAACCATTAATTCCATGAAAATGAAATTCTCTGATTTAATTCTCATAGTACACGTACTTCTTCAAATTTGAGCTTAGTTTCTTGTTTGTTTATTAAACTAAGGTCTAAGAAGGAATTTTGGCCATAAAAAAATGTGGAACAAACCACATGCAAGTTGATGCTCAAATATTTTTTTGGTTTATAAGAGGAATTATCAATTACATGCATGAAAATAAACCTAGTAAAAAAGATAAGAGAAATCACATTATATTACATATTCACATTCACAATCAAACTCAGTCATATACATATCACAAAAGAACAATGGCATAACGTTTCAACATTAAAAAGGTAAATTCCACTAGAAAATGAATTGTACAATAAACATTATTTTTTAAATTAAAAGAAGTAAACCAATATACAATTAGATGAATATGATTATTGTTAAGCTTAAGGAAAATAGATGAACATTCCCACCTATCAACTTTTGGTTACCATTACAATACCGTGAGAGGAGTTGGAGGAAGATATAAAGAGTATTAAGACAATTCGTTGATTGAACTACAATAACTTTTTGTATGGTTTCATTTTATTCTTACGTGGTTCTTGCAATGTCTAACTACAACTCAACATTAAAAAGCCCTGTCACGGTGTGCATCATTATGTAACTGAATGTCAGTGCCACATGGTCATAATGCAATGATTTTGTGATCGAGTAACTATTGTAATTATCTCACAGTGTTTGTGCCCACAATTAATAAATGTTAGTGTGATTGGGTTGTAGTGCAATGACTATGTGACTAATTTATTGGCGTAATTGTGTTGTGATGTTTTTACCCACATATCTATTAAACTATGCAAAAGCTTTTTGTTGTTGCCCTATGATGTGAAATTTGCACATGTAGTTGTAGTTCAATTCTTCATATTTGTAAAATAGGCTATAGTTCTTTGTTGATCGATCATTCTACAATCCCAATACCCTAAATCAAGAAGTATTTGTTAACAATTAAATCTTAATAGTGAATCTTTAAGCACTCTAACCATTTAATGAAAACTATACCCTAAATTGGTAGCTTGTAAATTTAAAGAATCAAATAATTGAATTGGGATGTTGATGTTTTAAATTTTGTGAGTTTAGGCTCCTAGATGTTGAAATCCTAAATCTCTTGTCAACATAGTTTTCCAAGAACAAATGTTCTAATATGACTATTTTTCAACATTTAAGCATAAAAAACTACATTTTCCTCAACCTTGCCATATGAAAGGTGGTATATGTTGTCTATTGGAGTTGTGTGAATCAGTTTTTCTAACAAAAAAAATGAAAACAACATTATTATTGGTTTCACTTTCTGGGTGTAAAGAAGAACTAGTCGAAACTCTAGGACGTCAAAATGTTGCAACACAAATTCTACGTATAACTTTCTAGTGTAGTACAATAGAATCTGTTGATATTGTGAATGGTGTGGTAAAATCCATGTCGTGTATGTCCTTATAGTTGGTACAAATTTATTTGGTGGTGCATTGATCAATATAAATTTGACATATATCCTTTAGGAAAGGTTAACCAATTCTAAGGTTCCTAGACTCCACCATTCTAGTAGTTTCGAAGAATCTTGAGCTATTTGATATGTTAATGAGAAAGACTTTATGCTTATTACATATGAATATCCTCCCTCTATGTATCCAGATCATATAGTTCGTATAATATCCAACCAATTTTTCCAATGATAGTCCCCATGGTATTTTCCACAAATGATTAAGTTTGTGCATTGTTTAAATATGTGTAATAGGCATCTCAATCTCTTTATACCATTATGAATACTCATGATTTTCAATGGAGGTGGATTAGCAATTTATTAGTGTTGTTATTGATCCATGTTGTTTTCATCCATCCATGGCAATGCATGTTTAAATTTCAATTTTGGGCTCGATGGGATTTTGATATATATGCAACTTTCAAGGCAACAAAGAATTTGAATGAAATATAAGTTCATAACTAATTAAATTTTACAACAAAAGACCAAGAGAAACCTGTGTGGACTCCAATTATTAAGTTTACAAGTTTTGAATTGCTAAATCTATGGGTTCTCATCATCACCAAGTCTTTAATTACAGGATACCCACTTAATCAACTGATAGAATAGGAAAAGATGCTCTTTATTTATTGACAAATCAATAAAATGGAGGAAAAACACATTTACTATGTTGTTTGTACCACAATAAAACATGTGCATGAAATATACCACATGCAAGTTTTGTAGAAGTATCACATCATCACCCGTGTTGTTTTTATGTCCATTTCATTGTGGAGAGCAATTAAAATGGTGACATCAACATGGTAGCTAATTTGCATACATAATTGAGGTTCAAATTAAACTTAATATGGACACATATTATAAATTTTATATATCAAATGAAAATTTGAATATATGAAGTTACAATATCATATATATATATATATCTTCCATCCACTCACAGATTTAAATTAATAATCATACTCATCATTTACAACTATTAAAAAAATATAAATGCAAAAGATAAATTTACAATCAAAACTTTATTTATCTTACATTCACCCATAAGTTTAAATTAAGTATAAACTATCAATTTTTCATTGATCCCCTCCAAAATCATAATGTAAATCCAATGGTAGTTATGATTTTAAGCTTCATAATTAAAGGTCAAGTTGGTTGTTGGACTTTTTACTAGTTTCTCATTTCTTTAGACTCAAATTTTTACTTCACATTGTGGGAAGTGTTACCCTCCATATGTTATGTAGTGTGCCATAACAATTATTCCAAAGAGGAGGGATAATTTTTCATTGTAGATGCCAAGTTAGGGACTTTTTTATGTAAAAGTGTTGGCCTCATGGTGCTCAAGAACCATGGTCTCGTCATAATAGGTGCTCTTGGTTTTCATTCCAGGAAGTGTTTTCTTAGTGGCATTGTTGACTGCCCCTTGATGGGCGGAAGTCCCTTATCATTTTGGGCCATTTGTGCCCTAGGTCAGTGTCTAGTGCTTCTTGGGATGGCTCCATTTGGACACATGGCTTAGGAGCTCCTAGACACACTCATGTTTATGCTTTATAGAAGGTGATTGTGCATGTAAGGGTTGTCATACCCATCTTAACACACCTCATTATGCCCACTTGGACATATTTTTATTATGTATTGACCCTCCTCTTGGCTCAAGCAAGCTAAAACGATGATGGCATCATCATTTTGAAGAGTCCATACCATCTAAAGGAGGGCGTTTAGGGAAAAATCACCTTATTGGACTTCGTTGGGGCATGACACCCTCCTCCCAAGCTCAACATTTAATCAAATTGCAACAATTCATCATCTTTATGATTATTGTATGTTATGCGAGGTTTAGTCTTTGGCTTGTGGGTGGAAAACCCTAAAAATTCATTGAAAAAACATTTTTTAAATATTTAATATTTTTAGGTTGGTTTCCCTAAAAGGATAGCAAAACATATAAATAAGGTTATCCTCCTCATTTGTAAATCAAGATCATGGGATCAAATAAAGTCATGTCTCTTTTTCTTCTAATGTACTTGGATTAAGTGGTGTGCACCTCTTTCTTTAGCAATTTTACTAGTTTTAAAGGGCTAAAAGTAGAAGTGGGAGCTTATTTACTATCTTTCTGAGGCATGTATAAGTGGAAGGATTATTGAGAGGGAAACTATGTTCTCTTTCCTCTTCAATTGTGGTAATATTCTTTTGTTTTTTATGTTGCATTACTGGAGGCAACCAAGGTAAGGTCTAACCTACAGTTTTTATATACAACAACATTGTCTTGTAAGGTGAGACATCTCTCTCTAGAGTGCCTTTCCTGTAGTTCAGCCTTGGATTATATGTTTTTCCCTAGTTAGGTCAAAGTCAACACAACACAGGGTTTCTTGATTTTTCCCTAACTCATACAAAGTTAAATTGCCAAATTCTTAGAGGTATGTTGATCACTATCCCTCGGTTCCATAATAGGTCCTAGATCTTATTCCCATTTCTTCACCAAAGTTATGTATTATATATTCCAAAAAAATACAAAAAAAATCAGATACTATAAAAAATCCTCTTTTTTGTAAAAATACAAAACTATTTATTTTGTACCCTAGATTATTTTAGTTATGATTTTCTGAAGTATTCAATAGCAACAATAAATTCCATATTTAGACAAAATATTGAAAAATCCCAAAATTTGAAAATATTTGCAAAAAGACAATTTAACCCTAAAGTTTCCCTAAAGGTGCTGACAACATCCTAGGGTTAGGTGATGTCATCTCTAAAGGGTTGTTTCAAATTTGGTTATTGAGTTATTGAAACCTCATATCAAGGGAAAATTCAAACCCTGGAGGTCTGTGGAAGTTTGGGTCAAATCCAAGGTTACAATGGAGGACCTTCGGGGGATTTGAGACCAAGGATATTTTGCGTCATTTTGACTATAGAGAAACATAGACCTGAAGCATAAATTGGTTTCAAATCATATATGTCTTCCACCAAAGCAAGTGTGCCCTAGGGGGGATAGGTGTGCCCCTTAGTGCTGGTTGTTAGGAGGTAAACTTTACATGTTTTTGACAATTGGTTTACGAGTTATCTCACATTTTGTATTGTTATTTTTTACTATATAAAATTGCAGCAGTGAGTTACATCTTATTTCTTGCTCATAACCTTCCAAAGTTAAGTGTTTATTGTAGACATACATCATTAACTCCATTAGGTATTGGTCTACTAACAATGGGAAGGTGTTGTAGGGATAGAGCTACTTTTTATTATGTATCTTACAAGTGTATCCTTATCATCGTTTTAGGGTGACTCTTGTTCCCATAGGAGCAAGGCCTACAAAGGAAGGGGGTTACATTGAGGGGGCATTGGGTGTACCTCAAAGAATTGTTGATCATAGCACTAGGTCCATTGGGTCCACCTATCATACCTGAGCTCGCATAGTTCATTTGGGTCCACTTATCTTCGATCATGGGAGAGTGCCATTTTTTGAGGTAACACGAAGCATCTCCCCTTCTGAGAGCTTGAGTTTCTCATCTTCTATTAAACATTAGTGACAAAGCATAATAATAAGATGAACTTGTCACGTCATTTTCTATTTTTTTTTATATTACTCCCAAATAATTATATACCAATTCATTCTTTCTATTATTGCACACACAATGTTATTTTCCTCTAACCATAGTTATTTATGAGTGTTCTTAAATATGTATAAAAATTGATAGCATGTCAAAACATCAAAATTTTCCTATATACGTCGTATATTACATGGAAATATATTTAATAAGGTGCTTTAATTTGAATCAAGAACATAGATACTAATGGGTAACATGGATATTATCGTCTATCACTAGTAAGGGCATTTTGTCATGGATTCAATGTTTCAAAGGAAAAAAGGATGGGGTATTCTATTAACAATTACTTAAATTAAATTGACTAGTCACACACATGTGTTAAGAAGTTCTTTTGTTGACGGAGATAAACCATAGAGAAACCAAATTCAGGAGGTAAAACTCCCTTCTTTACATACACACAAGTGCTCTACACATAACGAGGTTTGAACCTAGGTTGTTTGTGGGATGCGATACAAAAAATAAAATAATCTCATGTCTTGCTATTATCATTATTATTAGTGTAGAAATGTTTTATCAGGATAACAGAAGGAATGCTTCCTCACATTTGGGAATGTCATCTCTACTAAAGTTGGTGGTGTTGACTAGAGCACCTAACTCAAAGGGATTCAAATTGGGGACCTATCAACACAAAACTAGTCAAGTTCCCAACTAGTCTATCCTTTCATTGATAGAGGGATGCGGCAATGCAAAGAAACTAATATTTAATTTTCATTCACAACTAAGTTCATTTTTAAGTGTCAAAGTAACATCTTATCTATATAGTTGCATATTGACAAGTATATCACACTTGAGAGTAAGGTTATCAATTTTTAATACTCTCCTCATGATTTTTATATCTAACTTCTTCTCCTCCATGCCATGCACAAGCAATTATGGTAATAACCTCATTTTTCAACATGCACAATGTCTTGCGCAAGCTATTATGGTAATAACCTCTTTTTCCAATGTGCACAATGTCCTTGTCCTTTGTTTATTATGTCCCCGACAAGGGGATATATATGAATCACTCGCATCAATTATTTGGAGTAATTTGTGCTCATTTAAAAAAACGTGGAATTTAGACTAAGGTTGTGTATTATTTAATTTTTTAGTTTTTTTAGTTTTTTAAATGTATTTTTTAAGATTGTTATTGGTCTGGTGGAGATGACATTTCCTTCGGTTCTGTGTCCCAGGACCGACGGCGTAGCTGATATCAACAATACTATAATTATCCTTAACCTTTTATGTTTTTGGATCCTCATAAACAATACCTCCTTTAATATTTCATATTTCCACGATTCAAATTAATAATCCTGATTTCCACGATGTTGCGGATTAGACAACCATGGTCCACATAGCATGCTGACAGCCATGGCAATTAATAATATGATATAGGACAAATAAAAATTATGGCCAAGCATATGAAATTGTACAAAGTGTCAAGATAGTTAAACTTGGTGGCAGCTTAGGGTTACCAAGCTCAACTTTACAACGACAGATTGCATGAAGAGTTGCATTTCTTGGTATGTGAAGTGCTTAAAAACTCTAAGCCATCATCATCTGTGTTGAGCATCTAGGCAAGTGGTGAATAGTACAATGTTTCCTGCTAAATAAATCCATCCCAATTCATAAAATGAGGAGACAAAAGGTCTATCATTGTTTTTGTTGCTTGTGACATAAGTGTTGTTTCTACTGGTTCTTTCAAATATACAATATGTACAGGTTATGGTTCTAAATGAAAACATTTATTTATCTACACGCCAAGGTTATGAGGGTTGGTTCAACTCAGCAAATTTTAACTGTGTTGAAATGCGGGTTTTGTGTTTCTCCAAGGTTTTTCATGATGCGTGTTCAGGGCAATTTTCAATGCTCAATGTTTGGGCACCAAGACAGGCAAAGAGGTGCCACTGAAGGAGTACAGATAAACTGGAATGGTATTTTGCAAGGTGTGGATATGCATTGGCAAGGAATTAGTTCTGACATAGAAAGAGAATGTGAAAGGGATGATGTTTCACAACATGCAAGTGGGGAGTGGCAAGGAGGTCCTTTGTAGGACATTGATTGGCAAGAAAGTTCTTCACGGGATTTAGTCAGAGTGGCAAGATCACTCAGCTAGAGTATCGAATACATGGCAATATCTTCCTACTGCTCGCAGAATCAATTATTTCCACAGTCTAGAGGATGCAACTGAATATAGCATGGAAATCAGGGAGCTTCTTAGCAGGTTTGTAATGGAGCATTTTATGTTTTTAATCCCATTAATTTGTTGAATTGGAGGATAAAACACAGAAGTGGACACTGATGCATACATATATAACAATATACTGTTGAATTATGTGCAGGCGAAGTGTGTTAACTATTTTAGCAAGTGATTTTAGGGAAAGGATGGATCAACTAATCCTGTCATATATACAAAATCGAGGCCATCCCCCTATAGCTTGGCATATGCAGGAGCAGCACCCAGATGAACAAGATGAGGTGGACCAGAATGAAGGTCCAATTAACATTACATACATACCTCAATTTATAATACCACCGACATTGCCACCTCCTTCCCCACCACATCAACTTTGGCAGCTAGAGATGCAAAGACCATTACGACCACACTCATTACAACAGCCTGAACTTGTAAGTTATTTTTGATATGCATCTCTTAGCCTAAATTAGAAGATATCAATGGTTAAAATATATTTCACATATAAGAATTGTTACAAACATTTTATTCAATGGCTTTTAGACTCGAGCACAAGTGAACTTTAGGCATCCCTCTTCTTAGTCTTATCATTTGCAAGTATGGATGTATACTTTATTATTAATTTGAGTCTCTAAAGTCTCTGATGTCTCAGGACTGGGAAGCTATACATGAATTGAGGAATGATATGTCAAGGCTCCAACAAGGAATGGGTGACATGCAGGGCATGCTAGAAACTTGCATGGAAATGCAGGTAGAGTTACAACGTTTTGTGAGGCAAGAGGCTTCTGCTGCTCTAAACCGTTCAAATGGAGGGCAGGGTAAGTCTTTTATTCTAGTAAGACTTTAATATTTGAATTTTATTATAATTAGTTTGTAGTTTCATATTGCAGACCAATGGCTTAAGGTTACAATGGCAAGACATCATTTTCGTTTGTTGTATTTGTCATATAAGTACGATAGTTCAACTACATCACATGGTGTTGCCTTTATGAATATTGATGACATTCATCTAATTTATTTTAAGATACAACCCTGATTCAATGTTTGGAATTGGACCTTAAAATGTGCACTTAGTATATGTGAGTTAATGGCAGAGATGACATTTCTGTTTGTAGTATTTGTCATATAAGTAGGCTTGTTAAACTAAATCACATGGTGTTGCATTTCTGAAGATTGACGATATTCAGCTAATTTATTAAACATACAACCCTGATTCAGTATTTGGAATGGGACCATAAAATGTGCAGTTAGTATATGTGAGCTAATGTCTTAAGGATATGTAGACAAACATTATTTCTGTTTGTTTTCTTTGTCATATTATTATAGTAGATTCACCTGGTAAGAAAACATAAATGCTTTTCTTAATGCATGTTTAAAATTAGAAGTAGTGCAGATGGGTTTCTTTTAATGGATCAATGGTATCAAGAGAAGTATTATTGTATCTTTATTGTAGAAAGTTGGTTTTGCATTTTAATTTTTACCCATTGTTGTTCTTCAAACGCTGGTGAATGCGTTTGATGGAGATGTTGACATAAATATCATAAATAAATAAAAATTTCAGTTGTGTCAAATGAAAGTAAAAGTAAGAAAAACAAATGTGTAAATCAATGGGAAAAATAAAATATATTTGTGTGGAAGGATTGGGTACCACGATCAAACTTAAAAGTTAAGTGGGAATTAAAAGTTAAATAGTTATTATAATGTGACAAAGTCATAAATTCACATACGTGAAGAGCCCTCGTCCTTATAATTTCGATTAAGAGTCGTTATTATTCTCTAATGGTTTGATTCCATCATATCATGGTGATCCATAGTGTTTATGAAATTGCTCAATGAGGTTTTCTCGGACTATTTGGACAAGGATTTGTTGGTATCTATGGAATATCTTACTTTGTTCTGAAAATGAGAAGGAATTTTAGAAGCATTTTTATTTAGTATTGTAAAAGTTGAAATTAGAGTGTTAGTTGTATGCTAAATTAAGTATGTGTGAATTATTTAAGAAAGAGATATAGTGCCTAAGGCACATAATAATGTATAAAGAATGACTAAAAGTGGATTACAAGATGATAGAATTTATATGTATTTAACTAACCCTAAAAAATGAAACTACCATGAGAAGCTTCCTAAGTTTAGCAAGATATTATTAGATATTTGTTGAAGGCTTCGTAAAGATTGTAAGACTGTCAATACCTATAGATTAATGGATCTAAGTTGGTGAAAAAACTTATTACTTGAAACCATAGAAGATGGATGCCTACACAATTACAAAAACATATAAATTGTAATAGAGGTAAAGATGGAATGGACAAATTCCATACTATCCATATCAAGTAATTATTTGTACAAAGCCAAATTTGCAATGGTTGAAAGCAATACCAATTACTAAATTAGATAACATAGAACATGTGGTTGAAGAATCTTCCCTGGATCACAAAGAAACAAGAAGTATCCAAGTTTCATTAAATTTTTAGTTTTATATATATATTGGAGTATTTACCTTCTCTTTTTTAGAACTTTTTGTTATTGACAGTTGGTTTGTTCTACAACAATTGTTTAACAGACTTTTTGGGCAGTTTTCTTTATGCTGAATACATGGATCGATCATGGTACTTATGATATGGTACTATGATTTTGAGGACAACTGGGGTATTTTTTTTCCTCATCTGATGGTAGTCTAAGGATTTTAGTCGTATCAGTACTATGATTTTTTTTGGGGTCTGAACTTTTTTCACAAATATGCTTGGCATATCTACCAAATGTAATTTTGTTTCTCTTGGGATGAAATAAAATTATGGTTTTTTTCCCTTGGAAAAAAAAAAAAATATATATATATATATATATATATATATATATATATATTTGTTTTGAACTTTAAGTTAGGTTTGATATTGTAATTTTTTTTACTTTATAAAATGTCACATGTTAGCTCCAAGTTGAGCACGGGATTACACTTCTTCCTCATACTAGAATGCAAAAAAGAAACTCTCACCACAAAGACTACCACTATGATCTATTGTGTTTTTTTCAAAATAATATATATTTAATGATGTTTCTATGATTTCAAGTACCCAGAGTAATCTAGATTCCACATGCCCAAAATTTTCTTTAAGGTGAGAAATAGTTGAGAATTGGTTGTGATTTTATTTTTCATACTACTCATGATGATCACCAGACCTCTGATACATTGAATTTATATGGTGGATGCCCATATCTTTTGTCAATAACATGTAATTAAGTAGCATTCATGCCTTAATTGCATTGAGAGAAGAAACACTATGGATGAAATTTGAATCCGTAAGGGGTTGCCCGTATCTTTGGCCAATAACATGTAATTAAATAATATTCTTGCTTTAATTGCATAGAGAGAAGTATTGAGGGTCTAATGAAATATTTAGAAGAGGTTGAGATAGATTTATTGTGGTGTAAATGTTCAAGGCTATATATATAAACCCTAATCATAAAATTATAAAAAACCCATAGACCTGGTTTGGTACCTACCATTCTTGAAAATAATAAAATCATCAAATGGGATGATATCTCATCCTTGTAAAGTTAAATACAAATTACAAAACAAATCCCATTCCTTGGATTCAGGGTAGTGTACCCACTAGCAACAATAGTGGTTGGTAATTCTTGAATGGATTTTAACCTGTAACCATAGGGTTGGTTTGGTCAACCTACCATTCTTGAAAATAATAAAATCGACAAGGGAATCATATTATAAATTAGAAAATAAATCCCATTCCCTGGATTGAGGGTAGCTTACCCAGTAGCAATAATAGCAGTTGGTAACTGTTGAATGGATTTTAACATGTAACTGCAAGCTATTTTCCAGTTCTTAGGTTTTCATGCATTGTTGTAGCTTTGAAATGTGATCCATCATTTCAAGTGAATGCAAGTCCATTTAAATTCACCACCACTTCATTGGGATTAGTTCATAAGAATACGTTGAACCACTATGTTGTACAACTGAAGATCAACTTGCAACATCTTCATAAAAGCATTGAAAAAAGAGAAGTTTAGAAGTTTAGGAAAAAGCTAAATGTAAAAGAAACTAAAATGAAAAGAAGGTAGTTAAACTACGTATTTTATTTTAATATGGTGCCCTATTTCCTTAAAATTGCAATAGGTTTTAAGATAAGATAGAATAGATTTTGGATATACATTTTTAAGATAAGATTGTCTATTCCATGCAGAGCTATTTTTTTGCTTGAGATTTATTTGTATACTCAACAACAACATTTGAAACAAGTTATGTTCTATAACTCTATGTTTACAACAATGAAAAATGAGTCTCCTTGGTGAAAGTGGGGTATTGTTATACCCCACCAAGATTCAGTTCCTCAAAAGAAGTGACCCACCATTTCATTCTCTCTAAACTATCCCTTAGTTAATGTTGCATTTGGGTAATGTAAGGGAAAATTTCTCTTAACTCGAAATTTAAAAAATTCAACATGTTTACCAAATCATGGGCAACCTACCAAACAATTCAACCTTCTTCCCCTAGAGATCTGATGAAGTTGAGGAAAGTTTTGAGATGATATGTTGGGAAAAGAGTTTAAATCCGATTTGTTTAAACATTAAATGATTTGAAAAAAAAATCCGGTTAAAATGATTGGAATCCAATGGTGCAATCTCATATTCTGAATAACATATATCTGAAATTCAGTATTTGCAAAAATTCCAGCTGAATTTCAGATTGTTGAAATTGATTATGAATTTTAAATCCAAAATCAATGGTGATAGCCAATATTCACTTAGCCATTTCAAATTCGATTACTACTTTTGATGATGAAGAAGATGATATCGTATAGTGCTTTCTTTTGGATACTAACCTAATATTGTAAAGCTTACTATTCCATTTTTTAAATTAACTATGAATTCTCAATCCAATACCAATGGTGATAGCCAATATTCACTTAGCTATTTTAAATTTGGTTATGAATTCACTTATTGACTATGAAGTGTTAAAAACGTGCATGTTTTGAATCCAAGGTTTCATTTGATCATGATGGTATTATAATTGACCAAGGCTACATTAGTTTGGGTCAAATAGATAATAACTAGCAAATACATGCCTAGATTGATATCTTCCACCAGTTGCACTTCAAATAACATTTACATCCAATTTGATTTAATTCCTTTTCTCAATGCCACCACCTCTTAAATGGCTAATACAAATTCCTACAGAGAAGCACAACCGAAACATAACTAGGATCGGGTAGGAAAATAATACTATAGCACCATGCTAAAGGTCATTGGAACAATTCCTGCTTCCCACATCATTAGTGCTCAGCAATGATATATATGAATTTTCTTGTCACAATAAATAATTTGGCCATTTGTACTATCCTCATCTGAATTTGTATGATGTGTTGTTTTATTTCTCTGTTAAAAATATCTTGATCAGGGCCTCCTTGCAAAAATGTTATATGCAATTTCAATACGTGAAGAGCACATGGAAGATCAAAAGAGCTGACCAGGTTGTCCTTGGATAGATTTGTAATTTGTAATAAACTTTGATTTGTAGTTAACATGTCCCATAAAGAAATCTTTGCTTACAAACACTTATCAATTTTAGCTTCTTTGTTTCTGATCATTGAATAAATTGGCTTCTTTAAGTCAATGCCATTTGGGATTTTCCTCTTTCACACATAAACCCTTTCGGTTCAAGTCGTCCCGAAGGTAGGCTCAACGTTATTGTGGATTTATTTCATGATATTAAGCATAATCACCAACCTCAATTAAATAATTTTTTATTATTCAAATTAATTAAATTTGAAATTTTTTCCTTTCCACCATTATTATGAATTATAATTGATTTTTTATTCATTTTCACATTAGAGAGGAATATTAGTAGATATCTTAGTTTATTACTAGATATCTGACTCCTCCTACCAGCAAAATACATATTCACAGTGTGAAGGTTTTTAATCATTGTGCTGAAGCTTATATAATTACATTGTGTTGTAGTTTTTAGAAACACCCAACATTTTTTTTACTGAATACAGTTCGGCCATGAAACAAGCCCTCAAACAAGTATATTACATGGCTGATTATTTTTCTGATGATTAGAAAGGAATATTACCATACTACTAGACCCTGAAACAACTAGGCTACATAGCCATTTCACCCAAACTGATCTCCAAACATCTTTTCCAATTGATTGTGTAATACCCTGGTTTTGACACCATGGTATTGAAATTGTACATGATGTATATATTCTATTTGATAATGGCAAGGAGCTCAAGGACAAGAACCTGCCATTGATTTGGTGTTGTGTGTATCGGTGATCAGGGTTGATACAGATGGTTATGGTGCTAAGTTAAGCATAATATATATTTTGGAACACCATGTAAATATATAATTTAATAAAATACCACAACTAGCTATGCACTGCAATGTGAAAGAGATAGGGACATGATTTCACAAGGAATAGGGAGGGGAGTTAGTCAAACTCTTGATCCAATAGGGTGAGACAAGATGTCAATGAGGGAACCCATAAACTCTCAGCTACCTTTTTGTCCTCTGTCCTCAATCATTCAATTCTTCCAGAAGAACGGTTGAGGCAGTTAATGCCTTGTGCAGAGCAAGGCATGACAATCGGTTTCGTGATTGAGCTTTCCTGCAGCCTGTAGCCTGGGAAGCCGCATTCTTGCTTCCGATGCAAGGAAGCACATGATGTGTGCCAGTCCATCTTTCCTCAGTTGGGGGAAGGTTTTGTGGTTCCTCAGTGTTCATGGTTGTGGATTCACGATCATTCATTCCGTTGTTGTTGCATCGCGTAAAGCATATTATGTTGTTGCTCTCGCTATCCCGAAGTGGCGCAAAGCATTTCCTCATTTATGCAGGGATCCATGCATTGTTGATGTTGTTCACTATCATGGATTCACATAAGTGTTGATCCGCAATGTTTCTCTTGTGTGCAAGTGAACTCTATTATTTCTCCTATGTTACTGAGTGAGATGCAAACTTGTTTGTCTGTGTTACAGAGTGGAGCCTTGTGTTACTGTGTCTCCCTGTCGTTTGTTGTGATATGCACCCTGTTTTGGATCTGAACTGTATGCAACACTTAGGAGTGGAAGAGATGAGGAATGGGCTTGATAAACCTAGTGAAGAGTGGAACCTCATGAAAAGATAAGAGTGACTGGTGAATCTTCTATGCACACATCGAAGAGAACTGGAAGGGAAGGCATAGGCTAAGGGACTATGTAGTAGAGAAGGGGATGCTTCCTTGTGTTGGGTGTGTAGGTATTGTGGATGCTAGGCCAGATGGATATTGTGGAGGTGTCCCTAGCTCTTGAATGATCCACTAGCTTAGTCATTCTACCTTTCCACTTCGTTATCAGCCTGAGAAACCCAACTGGTAGTTGGCTTCGCTGTGTCTTGTTGTGCATTTTGGCCATGTGTGATCCTTGGCTAGAAAACCTGAGAAAACCAACTGTTTGTTGGCTTGGTTGTATGGCCTAAGAAACCCACCAGTAAGATGGATTGGATGAGAGGCCTGAGAAATCCATCTGTTAGTTGGCTTGGTTGGTCCTTAATGTGAATGTTGGCTTGAATGTGTGTTGTCTGAGAAACCCAACTGTTTGTTGGCTTGGTTGTGTGGCCTGAGAAACCCAGCAGTGTTATGGCTTGATTTCCTGCAGCCTGATAAAACCAATTTTGTATTGGCTTGGATGGACAATTTGAGAAACCCAACTGCAGGTTGGCTTAACTGTGGACAGTTTGAGAAACCCAACTATAGGTTGGCTTGACTGTGTTAATGTGTTTTGGCTATGTGTGAGTCTGTTGTTCCCTAGTTCCTTGTGGAAATCATGCCCAGCTCAGAGGGTGGTAGTGGTGTTGAGAGATTAATGAACACACTGGCGTATGGTTGGGTGGAACGTTGCAGTGACATAGCTAGTTGTGGGACAACTTCATCTTCAAAGATAAGTATTATGTTGTGTTATTTATGCAATGTATTTTTTTATGATTATGTTGAGCATGATGAATGCTTGTTAACGATTTCAGTAGAGCTACTGTTGTTAAATATTCCTTCATTTGCATTTGTATATTCCTTGTATGTTTCAATGCATTTTGCTTATGATCATGGAAGCTAGAATCCTTGTTACAGAGTCAGAATGCATCTGACTTAAGTGTTTCTGCACCTTGGAATCCTCCTGCAAAAGGTGGAAGAGAAAATATGAAACACAGCCATATGTTGGGTTTTTCGATTTTCTGGGATCCGACTGCGGAAGGAGGAAGGTGGAGAACAGGAAAACGGAAAGGTATAAAGTTGGTTTTCTGCACCTCGAAATCTGCTTGCGGAAGGCAGAAGTCAGAAGCAGAAAAAGAGTTGGAAATTCCAAGGTAAAAGTGTGTTTTTCGCACCCTAGAATCCGCATACAGAAGGTGGGAGGAAGAAAATGGGAAAAAGGTTAAGGTAAAAAGTTGGTTTTCCAATCCCCGAGTTCCGCACTAGATGGAAGATAGGCAGAATGCGGAAGGAAAAATTATGGAAAAAAGGATTCCTTTGTTTGTTAGTTTTCCGATTCCCGATGTCTAAAGGTGGAAGGGGGAAGGGCAAAAGGCAGAAGGAAGAAAGTGGTTTGAATGACTTCATCACACATTGTGTTTCTGGTCCCCAGGTTCCACAGCGAAAGGCGGAAGGGCAGAAGGTGGAAGGCAGAGTGCGGAAGGGACAAGTTCAGTGCAGAAATGATCGTTACGGTTACAGAGTGGATCTGTCAAGGGAGGAATGACTATTATAGTGGTTCCTAAGCCTAAGAATGAATGTTGAAGAGTGTTTTCACAGTCATGCCCTATGTTTCAAAATAATATCCATGGATCTTTAATAATTTTTTTAATTATGCATGATAATCGGGGTAGGGGTACATGACAAACTGGTCCCTAGAAGGGATTTTTAAAAATTATCACAGGTAGAACAGTAAGTCGTACGAATCACCGAATCTTGGGTATTTTTTTCTTTGGATTTTTCTCTTTTGGTATTAGTTTAATTTGTTTTATTATAAAATATGAAATATAATTTTGTAATAAGGTTAATAAGTTAGCTCTTTTAATAGGTCAGAGGGGTAACTCAATTGGTTGGAGTTCAATTTTAAAGACCATTTGATATTTTTTTATTTCTAAACATCATAATGTATCACCCATATTTGAACACTTGAAAGGAAATTATCATAACCATTAGACTACCAACCCATCAGCAGTAACGATGTAAGAACTCCGAAAAGTTGAATTAGAAGGTGTGTACAATGGTGTTGTTATGTTGGACATAGTTGGGGAAACTATACATTGCGATATGATTTGGTTGTTGAGGTGGATAGGTGTGGATCTACAGAACCGCTCATCTTTAATTGTACATAGTCCGAGGGCTATCGGGTTGGTGGTGCCCTTTCTGTTGGGAGAGAAGGTGATCTTCGTGGATATGGCTCTTGAGCCATTCATTCCATGGCTTTCCTCATTTGTAACGCTGAATCCATTTTATGAAGGGAATGAAAAGGAGGTCACTGATATCAAGAAAACCATTTTATGAGCTGAAATTGCATTTTTGAGACATTACAACGATAAGTTCATAATACATATACATTTGTGTTCATATTACACTACATTATTATAATGGATGTCGACTCAAATAAATACATTAGAAATGTGACTAAATTCAATTATGGTTACACTTACGACTACGGTTTAACCTATACATAAACCCACAACTTAATGAAGCTTAATTCCCAACGTTGAAATATATCATGAAGCTAACTTAAAGAGCAAAGGGCTCGAAAACTAAGAGCATACGACTCGATAATTGAGATGTACTATGGACATTAATGTTGGTAATTGATTTGGCCATTATGGTGAGGATCACACGGGATCTCTCATAGTGATCTATGACCACGAATCACAATGGCACACATATTTTGTCATGTCTTAATTTCTTATCAACGCCGATGATATCAACGCACCTGAGAAGGAGAGTTAATAATAGTCGTATTTATGCTAGGACGCAAATGCAAGGCTTCAACAAGCAAGAAAAAAGAACCACAATAAAACTTTAAGAAGAAGCCAAACACATGACAAAATGTTCCTTGTCAGCATGGGTTGGCCAGAGGGACTGATCGTTGTACACCTAATCTCGTGTTTGTAACACCTATTGGATTTATGTTGGTTCGAGGAACCATGAACCGGGAAGAAACTCGACTTAAAAATACCCCTCAACAATAATGTTTTCTTTAAATAATTTAATTTTCAATTAAAATATGTTTAATTTTCAATTATCAAAAATAATTTTATTTTCAATTAATATATGTTTAATTTTCAATTATTAAGCCACATGTAATGTAGCATACAAAATTTTGCAAAGTTAATGTGTTACTTTAATGGTGTAATTGAAATTGTGACATTTTAAATAATGATTTGGATGACTAGGAATATGTGTTATTCATTGTAAATAATCAATTTTTATGACAACTTCATTCATTTTTAATTTGATATCTCAAGATTTTGTCAAAGAGTGGTGAAATTGCTATATCAACAGATGGTCAAATTGTTGTATCCTTTTTTGGAGTATTTCATGTTAAAGAGAAATAGATGGTGAAATTGGTGTATCTTTTTTTGCGGTATTTCATGTCATCAGTCTCATTCCTTTGTAATTTTTTACCAATACCTTACCACCCTCCTGTAGATTTATCCTCTTTTCCTTGATTTTCCAAATGTAGAATGGTAGTAATCATCAATCAAAATATTGGTTGGCAAACCCAATGAACTCATTAGGACTTGATATTGAGATATCCATAATTTCATGACAATGAGAAATATAAATATATGTTGATAATCTGCAGGTATGAATTCATTACGCTGCAACAAAGCATGCAAATAAATATAAATATAGAGTGTTTTCTTGAAGTTTAATTGTCTAAAGAACACAAGTCTAAGAATTATCCACAAATTGTCCATGACTCCAAGAAAATAACTCCTCACTACAACTTTCTATAAATAGAGTAGGTGGCAATGTCGGGGACATTGCCACTTCGTGGCTCTTGTATTAGGAGTGTGCACAAGCTCAATGACTTGAAGATAGATTTTGCTCTAGTGCATAGTTTGGTTAATTTTTCTCAAACTATTTTTGTAATCATAGTATATTTAATGGAACATGTACAAACTTTAGGGAAAGGATTAAGCACGAGATGATACATGCCATATGAACATTGATGGTTTTACGTCAAGGTTCAAGAGCAAACATATTTTATGGAAAATCTATTTGGTTTAAAGCTTACTAAAACTTTTGTAATAGTAAATTAGTTTTGTAATTATATAACATTATTTTAGTCATAATTTAAATCCAAACATGAAGAAAGTTGTATTGTGCATCAAATTATAATAACCTAAAATATTTTTTACAAAATTAGGTATCCCGTTTTTATTCCCTTCATGCAGGGAATTATGTAATTGCCCGAGTTTTGAAAACTGTGAAACATCATGCACAATTTTTTACTATATAGTTTTTCGACTAAATTGAGTAGTTGTCCTATGTTTTAACACCTTAACCTCTTATTGTGGCGATTTCTTTTTCTGCTTGCTCTGACACAATAACTGACAATCCTGCACTCTCTGAAAACCTTGACGACTCTGGACATGCACTCCCTTACTAACCTGCGCCTGCTCGGTCTGACTCCTTGATAGGTATTTGTGTAATCTAGGTGCATGCATGCAACACTCCACTTGGAGTTGGAGCCTTGGATTTATTAGAACATAAACAATTTAAAGCTTCCAGTAATTTGTGATTTCTTTCAGGGTTTTATTTTATATTTTGTCATGAATCTCTTTTTTCATTCAATTGCTATTGTTCTGTGGTTTCTCTCATACTCTCGCTTAGTATGTTGCAATTATCATGGTACTCTATGGTTTCCATGAAACTAGAACTTTGAAGAGCAGATGCTCTGTGTTAGAGGCGAGGGTAGCTTCCATAGCTATTGACTATATGTCAAATGGATCCAACGAAGATGGGAGAGGAAACACGTTCACTAAATCTGGAAAGTTGAGGAAGGAAACCTTTCCTTTCAATCATAAAGCAACGACATCATGAGCTCGAGCTGCCATTTGTGGAGTATCATAGGAGCCAAGCCAAATCCTTTTTTTCTTTTTGTGTTCACGAAATTCAGACACCTATTTACCCCATCCATGATGAAGGACACCTCTATAGATTGGATAAGATCATGTGCCTTCCGCTTTACTGCAAATTCTCTTCTTCTTCTCATGCTTCATATTGTTAGATTTTGATACAAATTGCTTCTCTTCCCTTTCTTGTATTTGAAATTGAAACCGATAGATTCAGTCTCCTGAGGATCTGACAAACATCCAACACAACCTGTCCTGAAGAAATTTGTGTTGCAATCATTCAACATAATATGTCCTAAACAAATTCATGTTACACTTGAAAGATAAATTCTGTTCCAACTTTATGGATTATTTAATGTCAAACTGCTTTACTTGTGAACCAATTTCTTTATTATCGAATTTCTTTAGTAAGAAAACCCATGGCACTATTTGAATTTGAATACTAAAGAAATTATATGGATAGTTTGTTCAATACAATGCTGATTTCACAGTCATAATTTTTTAAATCCAATCATTTCCCTTTCATTGCTACTTCTCCTCGTTAGAATTATAATGCTAATTCTTTGCCTTACTTGTTATTAATCAACTTTGAAGGGTTGAACTTATAATTAGTGGTTGTTTGTATGAGTTTATCTTATTTCAATTTAGGTTTTGTCTTTTTTATCGTGCCTTCTTTTTTACTTAAACTCAAATATTGTTCTCATTGTTGAGAACAATATTATTTCAATTCTTCCTGGTAAAGGAAGAATTGTTTCATCTCGACCCTCGTTTCATCCACTGTAAGTTAATAGGGCATCTCAATATTATTTATGAAGTATCTGGTCTAAACATAATCAAAATACGTCCATTTATGGTTGACAATCGATCACTTGAAATTTGTGGTGAAAATTTATGTTTTCGCTTAGTTTGGTAAAAAAATTAATAGTCCATTGATTTCAAGGGTAAGCCTGCACTTCCAAGCTAAAACACCTCTATTGAAACATTGATTTTTCTCTAACTTCAAAACAAATAATAATATATAACAATTCCTACATATTTTGCTTTCTTTAGTAAAACACTAAGTGCTTTGAAAATTATGTAGTTATCTAAAATTATGTAGTGATCCACATTCCTCCTAACATCCCACCTAATGCTGACAAACAAATTAATAGCGACAATTACCTGCCTGGGACAAGTTTGTAGTCAAAAGCTTCAATAAGGTATTGATAGGGCCCGACAAGAACTCCAATGGTACTATTAGATTAACTTCATGATGTTGACAATGATCAGAATCTCCCATTTGAAGGCCAACGAATTCTTGCCTCGACTTCTTAATTGATAGTCATATGTTGTGAGATGATGAAAAATAATATAATACAATACATCAATATATATTCAATTGTGGGTGATAGCTCATATGCAATTCAAGCATGGCTGTAGAATCTTAAATACCAAAGAAATAACCAGCAATGCATTAAGCAATGAGCTTTATCGAATTTTTAATATCTAAGGAATCAGATGGACATTATTGGATGTTTTTCATTTGTACTTTTACTGTGCATTTGCCTATATTTTCTACATTTCACTGTAATGTGATGCAAGTACAAGTGTTAGCTATGATGGGAGAGCTTTGTTGATTAATGGACAACGTAGGTTACTAATTTTTGGGTCCATACATTACCCCCTGAAGCACTCTAGAGGTTTGTTATATATTTGGTTTCAGTTTAGTTATATTTATGTTATTTTTCACTGTATATTTTGCTTAAATTTGGTTGCATGTTACTAAATAGATGTGGCCAGATCTTATTGCCAAGTCTAAAGACGATGGAATCAATGTTATTTAGACTTATGTCTTTTGGAATGGGCATGATCATGAGCAACGTCAGGTGAGAAGCCTCTAAATATTTTAATAAAATCGCATAATGGATGTATAGTGTTTTAGGATTGAGCTTTGAATTGTTGATGAATTTATCATGGCATATAATTTAACTGCAATATAATTTTGAGGGAAGATTCACCTTGGTGAGGTTTTTTAAGACAATTCAGGAAGTAGGCCTTTATGCTCACCTCTGAATAGGACCCTATGCTTTTGTAGAGTGGAGTTATGGGTATGTACATATATAAATGTTTACATATAAGGTATGAGTAAAGACGTATATCATAAAACCATTGTTATATTTTGTTATGGGATATAGATATATATATTTGAGATTCACCATACTATCCCAGTTGTCTTTTGAAAATCACCATACCATCCCATCTGTTTTTTGAAAATCACCATACCATCCCATCTATTTTTTGAAAATCACCATACCATTCTATTTCAAATACGACAATATATACATTTATTGTTGCACTTAACAGGGACTCTTATCACTCATTAAAATGTTGTGATATTGCATATGTTTCCCTATTTAGTTGCACGCAGTACCAGGAATCAAGTTGAGAAGAAGCAATGAACCTTTCAAGGTGATTTTAGTATGGATTTTCCTCGCTAATATATGTTGCAACTATATAGACATTATGCAAATAGCAATATTGAAAACTCTAATAGCTTCAGCCTTCACATCAATAGGCTAGATGAATAGAAATGAGGAAGAAAAATGAGCTTAACAGTGTCCAATATCCTCATTCCTTATAAGTAACTATGACAATACATTTTCAAACTAAGCATATAAATCTGTATTTGGCCTTCAATAAGCAAAAGTTTTCAATTATTTTTAAGCAAGGTTTAAAAGTTGAATATGACCAGGGATACAAGTTAAGTAGAGTCAAAATGTGAAGTATCAGAGCCCTGAAATGGTGAATTAGATTTTGAATTTTTCATTCCAGGTCATAATTGTTTTTCTTTATAAAAAATATTCCAAAATTGTTTTAAACAGTTGTTCATGTTGTTCTTAAGATTTCCATTGGGGACGATCTTAAAATTTCAATTTTACGCTTTTGTTTACTTTTCTAAACATCTGTTACAGATTTGTTTTGTTCTTTAGTATGAAATGGTTGAAGAATTGGTCATGTTGTATGACTAATTCCCATAGATTGAAGGATGGATTGCTTACCCATTGATCTTGTTGGCCACCAAATTTTGCCATTCTAGTAAGAAATTCACTATTTACTTACAACAAGTTGCTCACAATCTCTATTGCTAACATAAACTTCAACAAATTTGATATAGTAATGTATTGGTTTCAAAAATGAAAAAACAAATAACCTTCATATATTATAGCAACTCTACTAATCTTATTAAAAAAATGGTGAAAACATACGTGAAATAGGAATTTAAACTTCCAATGGAATTTCTTATATGGATTTCAATTTTCAACTTCAATTTAAAGCCATGTCTACTGACTTATAATATTCATTTATGTTGTACAACTTTACAATTGAGTATGCTTAAAAACCTCAAAGGATTTTTGTTTGTTTGTTTTTATCCAATCAGACATGCAAAAATGGAGAAAGATTGAAGAAGTATTAGGAATTTAACTTGATTGTAATTTCAACCGCATATGGAGTCTGATAATTTGTTGACAAAACATTTCCTTTTTTTATTCTTCCAGGGGGTCCATTCAATATTCATAGGTATATGCTTCGTTGGCTTCTATATTTCAGTTTTTGGTGCTTTCTTAACTAAAATCGCTTCAAATATATTGCTTGAAACAAAATACAAGTTACATTGAAAATGAGTTTTGTTCATTATAAACTAGATCTAGACAATCCCCATTGCCACACTCATTAAATAATACACAATAAGAAAGTAGTCTCTTAATAAGAAACCATAAACTATATTTGAAATGTGAGCTGAATAAAATAAAATGGAAGGTTGTCTATGAGGTGTATCATGTATTCTCTTGTCTAAGCCTATATTTGCAACAACACTTTTGGATGTGTAGTCTACAACCCCTTCCTATCCCAATTAGACCCCATTTTATTCTTGGTGATGACATACGGGTAATTTTTTCCCTCTATCAAGACAAACAATGGTTTAATAAAAGAGTCAATACTTATGTCTAATTCCATGTATGAGCATCTACCTGTTGATATAGATGTTTGGAGATGTTGTTGAGAATCCACTCGATCACCGGAACTTATAGGATCTCATTTGTGGAGCATTCTTGGCTGGCACATGTTTAACAAGCCACACTAGAATACGATTATTTAACAAGTATGGTGTTCTAATCCTTGAGTATCTGCAACTAAACATAATAAAAAATAGCTTTACCAACTAAAAGAAAAAACAAATCTTATGGTGACAAAGATATTCTTTAACATTTATGTTCATGAATATGGACCTTTACTTGCAAATAAAAATTGCATAAAGTAAACTAGCATAAAAAACAAAATAAATCTTAGGATACCAAAGATATTCTTTTACATTTGTGTTCATGAATATGGACCTCTCTTTGCAAATAAAAATTGCATAAAGTAAACTGACATAAAAAACAAAACAAATCTTATGATACCAAATATATTCTTTAACATTTGTGTTCATGAATACATACCTTTCCTTGCAGATAAAAGATTGCATAAAGTAAACTAACATACAAAATTGGGTCATTCTTCGATATGGTTGAGATGTCAATGGTTAGCCACAAAGTGCAAATCTTATGGTACAAAATATATTCTTTAACATTTATGTTCATAAATATGGACCTTTCCTTGCAGATAAAACATTGCATAGAGTAAATTGGCATGCAAAATTGGGTCAATCTTCAATATGGTTGAGATGTCAAAAAGAAAAGCAAATCTTATGGTGACAAAGATATTCTTTAACATTTATGTTCATGAATATGGACCTTTCCTTGCAAATAAAAATTGCATAAAGTAAACTGACATAAAAAACAAAACAAATCTTATGATACCAAAGATATTCTTTAACATTTATGTTCATGAATACATACCTTTCCTTGCAGAGAAAAGATTGCATAAAGTAAACTAACATACAAAATTGGGTCATTCTTCGATATGGTTGAGATGTCAATGGTTAGCCACAAAGTGCAAATCTTATGGTACAAAATATATTCTTTAACATTTATGTTCACAAATATGGACTTTTCCTTGCAGATAAAACATTGCATAGAGTAAATTGGCATGCAAAATTAGGTCAATCTTCAATATGGTTGAGATGTCAATCATTGACCGCAAAATGCAAACCTTCGGAAACAATGCATATAGACCCTTAAATTCAATACAAGATAGGGAAGTTGTAGAGAAAAAGAATAAAGACAATTTGATCATGTCAGTCTTGGTTCTTTCTTTTCTTTTATGGGTTTCACAAGCATATACCGATATTATACATAGGTGAGAGTTTCATGTAATGGAAGGTATTTTTGCACGGTAATCACAATGGTATGATCAAATAGAAAAATTAAGGATGCAAGCAGGGAATTACATTTTAGGTCATTTTATTATTATTTCAGTGTAATGTAAATTGCAGATTTTTATTACATGGTTTTGAACAAATTTTACCAATATCCCTAATGTTTTTGTACATACCCCTCTTATTGTGAAATTGCCTTTTTCATTCTATCCTTCTGACATCTTCTCTGTACTCGATAATTCTGACTCTAACAACTTCGATAAATGTCTCTGATGACAACTTTGACATCTGCTCAAAGAAGTGGAAGAACCTTGCACGACTCCTAGGTGGCTATTTGTATGCGTCTGTAGCTTTCCATCCGTCACATGCCATGCATCCAACATTGTTTAAAAAGACTATGGTTGCATAAATCTTATCTCACTCCGCGGTGCTTATCTCAGTCCTCAGCAAGATTGATTTTAGGAAGATTAAGGCTTGTTTTTATGCGCTTAGAGGTATAGAAACCTTTTAAGTGTACAATTCCTGATTTGTAGCAACCTATAATAGAGTTTGATTGATGCTCGGTGAAGGCGAGGCCGCCCTAATTAGGGCCAACACGCTGAGTGATTCTGGTCATTACTTCTATGGCGATGCTTTCTTGCCTTGCAAGGTTCTTCAACAAAAACTTGAAAGCAATGACATTGAAAACCCATAAGAAATCCTTCATCTTGAAAGCAATGAAATTGAAAACCCATAAGAAGTGTTGTTGGATTTGTAGAGGTAGTTCTATATGCAAATGTATGACTTATGTAAGGAGGAAAATATGAATGCCATGTTTTGAATAAATCCATGCTCTTCACTTTGAGCCATTTGCATAATGCGTAAGGAAAATATTTAGTAAAGTAGAAAGTAGAAAGGACTTAAAAATAAAATCAAGAGGAATCCATGAAAAAACATGAAATGTGGTTGAAATTTCCTTTATACACGTGGGTCATTGTGATAGAGATGATACATGTATGAACTAAAACTCATTGTTCAAGGACTACACAATGTTTTTCCATTTTTCTTATGTCTCTCACCTCTAAAAAAATCATAAACTTCTTTATGCAATATTCAACTATGGTTTCAAAAAAATCATAAACTTCTATATAAATATTCATGTATGGTTTCAGTACTCTTAGTAGCTGAAATAAGATTAGAGATAAATTCAAGGCCATCCCTATTATCGTTAATGCTTCATACCTGCACCAATATTACATTAAGCCTATTTTCTTAAAGGTTCCGTTGTGAAAAGAAACTTCCTTACTTAAAGTTTACACAATAATTTATTTATTTATTTATTTCATTTGAACTAGTATTTCATTTTGATATATGGATTTGGAAGAACACTTATATATGCTTTTTACAACATCATATGTATTGAACTAGGATTTAAACTTAAATCTATGCCCATATCAGATTTGAAACAAACTTATAAATGATGATATCACCTTAAGTTCTAGACTATATTGGTTGTCCATGTGAATCGACTTCGGGGAATAAACTTCCTTCTTATCTCATAGAATCAACTTCCTTCTATGGAGGAATGCATTTTCAGATTACTTAGGCAAAGTGAAACAAAGTATACATGCAAGTTCACGTGAGATAGATAATGACCGGGGCAAGTGGAACAACCCCATTATATTATGTGAAAGTATATATATATATATATATATATATATATATATATATATATATATGTATGTATGTATGTATGTATATATTCCAGTATCATATGTTAACATACCTGCATCATACTACTTCTAGTGCCTACAGAGGGAGGGATGTATACCCCCATAAGTTATTGGTACCCACTCTCTTATTGTGGATTTTGCTTTTGAGTTTTCCCTTGTCAGACACCTCCGACAACCCACAGTTCACTGCATTCGATGAAGTAAATGAAGTCCATGCATTGCATGTAGCGAGCGTGGTAATGTGTTGGGCAACCGCATCATTCTTGACAACTCTACAGTGATGAACAACTCTGACAATTGTTGATGAACCTTGCATGGCTCAGAGGTGGCTATTTGCATGTGTGTGTAGGGAAGGTGGTAAATGGGCGAACTCAAGATCATCTTTGTAGTCTCGTGATTACAAATTGAGCGGGGAACATGGAAGCCAAATAGAGGTCTCTCCTAACTGCATTCGGCCATAGTTCCGTCTACTTCTGCTATTAGAGAAATCTCCATCGTAGAATTAACAGTGAAAGAAAATAAAGCACAACAACCCCTGCAGCTCTGTATATATGCAGCTGAAGCCAAAGGAAGAATTTGATAAAGACTTTGAAGTCCAAACGACGTGCTTTGTCATAGACGTCTGCTTTTGGAGAGTGTCGTGCTCGGATAGAATCTGATAGCATAGGTCATCCTTAATATCTACTAGTACAAGTCAGCCTCAAAAACAAAAATGTTGTAGGCTAACATACAAATGAACACGACCCAGGCTCACAAGCGAGTACAAAGCACAACAACCCCAGCAGCTCTGTATATATGTAGCTGAAGCCAAAGGAAGAATTTGATAAAGACTTTGAAGTCCAAACGACGTGCTTTGTCATAGATGTCTGCTTTTGGAGAGTGTCGTGCTTGGATAGAATCTGATAGCATAGGTTGTCCTTAATATCTACTAGTACAAGTCAGCCTCAAAAACAAAAATGTTGTAGGCTAACATACAAATGAACACGACCCAGGCTCACAAGTGAGTACAAATGCATCTCTTTCATATTGGATTTATGAGTGCATTCACATCAATTGTCTTGGTTTAAACATAACACCTCCCTTTATTATTCTTAATGTTATAACTGTTGTATCATGTCGTAGAATCCAATGTTGTTACATGTCCTTTTTGCAGGTCGAATACTTTGTCTTTGTTTATATCACTGCTATCTTAGGAGTAGGTCACTTTACAATGCTGGTTATTCAGGCTAGAATTCACGTGGGAAATAAAATCTTCCTACCACTGCTCGATGACAATGTGACACATAATCTGATATCAATATTACTTTTTTCATCTTCTGGATTTTACATTTGCTTCTTTTTTTTCATTCTAACATCCTCAAAGTTTAATAAACCTTGTTATACCACATAAAATATAGATTTTGCTTCTCCACTTGCTTAATGAAAGATTTTTGATAAATCACTGAGACAAATACCAATATATGCCACTATTATTAATTACAAATATGCACATAAAAAGGTTGCAATCAAAGTGATACTATCTCAAACCTTTACACATGGCTTGCTGCTCATTAATCTTGTTATATAAACCATTTCCATCTAATTTCAAATATTACTTTTTTAAAATAATAGTATTTTTGAAATTGTGAATAATGATTTAACTTGTTATATAAACCATTTCCATCTAATTTCAAATATTACTTTTTTTTTAAATAATTAGTATTTTGAAATCGTGAATAATGATTTAACCGAATGAATGATAAAATTGCTTTTAGCCACTCACATTACCATGATTTCATTTTTACCAAAAATTAAAGTATACGCGTTTTATAAAATCTTTATGTGAAGCTTAATAAATTTTAAAAAATAAATCATCTGCTTTGTGATCACACTAAGTTGATGAAGGGTGGTGAAAAAAGCAACGGTCACATTGAAAAAAACAAAAAGCAACGGTTACATAGAAAAAAGCAACGGTTTTAACATGAGACAAGTGTATAATCGCCGCCCTCTTCTTCTTTCATTCATTAAATGCAATCGACTTGGGTTTCGACAAAGGGCTGGCTGGAAGAGGAAAGGAGTGTAAATGCGATGGGAAGCTTTCCTAAGTTGGCAATGGAGGCAAGGCAGGGTTTACTCGTTTGGCCATCGACGCAGGACAGACGGTGTTTGATTTCATGTCGTGATTTCCTCTGTTAGACTGGGGTTTGATTTCATGGATGCAGGATAGAAGGTTTGATTTCATGTCGTGATTTCCTCTATTAGACTGGAGTTTGATTTCATGTAGGACAGAAGGTTTGATTTCATGTGGTGATTTTCTTGGTTGGCCATGGACGCAGCACAGACAAAGTTTGATTTCAATGTGCATTGTGGCCATGGAAGATGGGCATAGGCGGATTTTGTGTTTGCTGTTTTTTTTTTTTTTTAAAATGTTGTCATTCTTTATGGTGTTTCTGTTTCTCTGTTTCCATCTTCTGTACTTTTCTTTAGCATGGCCATGCTAATTTATTTAATTTATCTTTTGGTAAATTGTTTCGCCTGTTAGGTTTTGTATCTTGATTGCTTTTACAGATTTTTAAGCTTTAGGTTTATTTTTTATTTTTTTTATGTTTTTTTTTCCTATGGGTTTAATGGTGAGGAAATTTAGGCAATCTGAAACAGCCCAGTCAAATTCGCAGGTGCAGTGTGCCCAGGTGACCTGTTGTTAAGTTATCTATTACATTTCATATGATGGATGAATCTACTCGTCCCATCAGCGGGATGCTACTCAGGCACCACAGTTTCACACGAGGCAATTTTAAAGCAAGGTTGGGGGATCGGTGAAATACTAAGCTAGGCCCCAGGATTGGCCGGAGAGACTGACTATAGCACACTGCTGTCCAGCTCTCCCTCATCAGAGCTCCTGCTAATATCGCCATTCATACTCTTCTAACGGAAGAGCTTCAAAAGGGGCGAAGATCAAGGAGATGGTATGTTTGGGTTTAATATATCTCAGTTTCTGTATAAATTATAATGTGATTTTTATTTTAAAATTTAGAGTAAGAAAGGGAAATCTATGTAATTATATTCATTTCAAACATTACTAATCTGTGATTATTTTAATTTCAAACATAATTAATTTCCCTTCCATTTAGGGTTAGCCGTTTTTGTCTCTATTTAACATCTTTTATAATTTATTATTAATTAAGTGCGGCTCTAACAGCCCATTTGAACACATATTCCAGGTTACGGGGCTAGAGAGGGGTTTATTGGAGAGGAAATTAAAGCAGGTTGAAACATCCTTGGTGATCAAATTCACATGTGCAGTGGGCAGTGGTGAAGACCAATGAGACAGGTGTTTGAGTTTAGCATATTTCATTTTCTGTATAAATTATATTGTGCTTTTGTTTTAAAATTTTTAGAGTAAATTATATTGTGTTTTTGTTTTAAAATTTTCAGAGTAAACCAAGGCAAACCTATGTGGTTATTTTCATTTCAAAAACTATTAATTTCCTTTATCCTTATCAGTTTAGGGTTTACAATTTCGGTCTCTGTTTAAAAATTAAGTCTAGCTCTAACTGTCCATCTGATGCAAATTTTACAGGTTTAAGGGGGGTAGGGGAGGGCGAAAGAGAAGGTATCCATGGTTTAATTTAATTCATTTCTGCTACATAATTATATCATGCAATTTTTTTTTTTTAAATTTAAAGGAAATGCAAGTGAAGGAGGAGCACTCTTGTGTGATAAGAGCAGAGGGCGAGTCCGCTTTTGGTTCAAAACCCTTGTAGTCCTTCCATTTCAAATATAATTGTTATCCTCCTTCCTGATCTATTTAGGGTTTAAGACTTTTAGTCTTTGGATAGGGGTTTAAGACTTTTAGTCTTTGGATAATGATGCCTTTACTTCTGCTTATTGCTTTTGGTCTTTGAATAGAATATACTTATGGTCTTTGTTTAATATTTATTTTGTAATTTATAGTTCATGTTTAAGATCTATCATGAGATTTTCCCTATTTCATATTTTCACAATATTTTGTGTGAAATTAAATTTTTTCTTAATATTTTATTGTCTATTTTTGGTGTGCAGGGTGCCCTTGTTTGGCCATGGTTGGTGTGCGTGTGGGGGTGTCCTTGTTCTGACATGGATGCTTTCTGAGGTTTTCTGAGGTTTTAGAGTAGAATTTTTGCCTACTTTTTATCTCTGTTTGTTTTTTTTTGTTACCTTTGTTGTTTTTTTGCGGTTGTTGGTTGTATCTTTTGTTATTATTTTAATTCCCACTTCTATGGATCTTTTTTTTTTGCATTTGTGAGCATGGCCATGCTAATTTGTGGTTTGGTATTTTGTGTTTTTTTGCACCTTGTGATCTATTTTTTGTGATTTTGTTCATATTTTCTTGGGTTCAATGATGGAGGAAATCAAGGGAGGCCCTTACAACCCATATTGTGGGTTTAGATAGCCAAAACCGAGCCGACTAAACTTGAGTTTAGGGCTCAGTCAATATTCAAATTTCAAATTTTCACTTTTACCTTTTCACGCCGACCAATTTACTTTTTCCACCAGTCGGGTGAAACTTGTCTATGTCCAACTAGACAAGTTTACAAATTTTAGTCGGTCCTTCCCTCGACCAAAATTACTCCGACTTACTTGTTGGACCGATTTTTACCTCGACCACTTTTACTCCGACCAAGTCGGACCTTCGACTAAGTCGGCTGCTTCAGTCGGCTGACTCACCGACCACTCAAGTCGGTTCTTTGACCACTCTAGTCGGCTCACTTTGGTCGAAATCTGCAGAATATGTTTCTTAGTCTAAAGACTTAAGAAATTACAAATGCTTTTCACCTGTGAGTAAAATAAAGTAAGATAGACACATTTACAAATCCAAATAACTTATGAGAAACATATGCCCAAATATATAGGAAGACTTGGGTCGACCAATGTGCCGTAAAACTTGCTACTTTCACGCGGTGAGATTTTTATGGGTTCTTGTTCTTTTACTTATCAGTAACTGTAAAAGACATTTCCACCAATCGGGTGAAACTTGTCTATGTCCGACTAGACAAGTTTACAAATTTTAGTCGGTCCTTCCCTCGACCAAAATTACTTCGACTTACTTGTCGAACCGATTTTTACCTCGACCACTTTTACTCCGACCAAGTCGGACCTTCGACTAAGTCGGCTGCTTCAGTCGGCTGACTCACCGACCACTCAAGTCGGCTCTTTGACCACTCTAGTCGGCTCACTTTGGTCGAAATCTGCAGAATATGTTTCTTAGTCTAAAGACTTAAGAAATTACAAATGCTTTTCACCTGTGAGTAAAATGAAGTAAGATAGACACATTTACAAATCCAAATAACTTATGAGAAACATATGCCCAAATATAGAGGAAGACTTGGGTCGACCAATGTGCCGTAAAACCTGCAACTTTCACGCGGTGAGATTTTTATGGGTTCTTGTTCTTTTACTTATCAGTAACTGTAAAAGACATTTACATGAGTAAATCTGGAAACATGTGCGGCCAAATAATCATGCATTCAACCACAAACTATTTCATATATTAACTATGCTGAAATAACAAACTACTACAAACTTGTTGGTTACAAAATGGTCGGTCCAGACTCGTCAGTCCACAGAGCTTCAGCTCTCCGACTAAATCACATGCACAGAAGCTTGAGCTTCGACTTCTCTTTCTCACCCGGAGTTCCTTTGCTGTCTACTACCTGTCTGTAAACTAAATTACAAATTGCTTCTTCTATTTATAGGCAATTTGAAAATTGCTACTACATGGGCCGACTGACTTGCCATTGAAGACTGTAATAACTATCTACCTAACAACTTAGCTTCAGAAATAAATTCGACCGGACTACAGAGCCGAATTGTGGACTTTCCCTTCTTGTCAGACTGACAGACAAGATCTCGACTTGTACGGCCTCTGACAAAGTCGGTTGAAAGTTACGTACTGATCTGCGAGTAATTACATTTCTCCAACAGATTTGATGCATATTTGATGCAGATTTGATAGGTGTAGACAACAAAGTTGAAGGAGGTATGGATGGGGGAATTGACTGGTTTGTTACTGCATAATTATATGGTTGTATGTTTGTTTTAATTTAATTCAATTTTTGCTTGATAAGTATATCATGCGTGCTTGTTTAAATTTAAATGCAGTGCAGGTTAGTGAAGGTGGAGGAGTGCTAACAAAATTTTTGAATATCATTGTGTGCGATAGAAGTTAGGGCACTATAGAAAAAGCTAGATGCAAAAACAAAGGGTGAGTTACCTTTTGGACCTCTGTGCAAGACTCGTGCATGTTCTACAATGAAATCCTCCTTGATTGAATACAATGGTTGTATTCCCTCCCTTACCTATTTAGTGTTTACAATTTGTTTTCCCAACCTAAGATGAACTTGCTCTTGCATAAGATTAGGAAAAATAAATTTTTTGTCTTTGGTTAAAATTTCTCATAATATCTTGTAGTCTTTATTAATATTTTTTGAAGTTTTTGTTGGTCATCACATAATATTTTGTGGTTTAGTTTTAAATGCAGTGCAGGTTAGTGAAGGTGGAGGAGTGCTAACAAAATTTTTGAATATCATTGTGTGCGATAGAAGTTAGGGCACTATAGAAAAAGCTAGATGCAAATACAAAGGGTGAGTTACCTTTTGGACCTTTGTGCAAGACTCGTGCATGTTCTACAATGAAATCCTCCTTGATTGAATACAATGGTTGTATTCCCTCCCTTACCTATTTAGTGTTTACAATTTGTTTTCCCAACCTAAGATGAACTTGCTCTTGCATAAGATTAGGAAAAATAATTTTTTTGTCTTTGGTTAAAATTTCTCATAATATCTTGTAGTCTTTATTAATATTTTTTGAAGTTTTTGTTGGTCATCACATAATATTTTGTGGTTTAGTTTTTGTTGGCATCAAGAGGTTGGGGAAATAAAGGAAGGACCTATGGCTAGTGTAGATTTCACAAGTGTACTTGTGAAAGGTAAAGTCTAAGGTGGAGGAGGTATGTATGTTTCCTTGTGTGTTTGTTTAATTTAGATGCATCTTATTTGATTTTTGATTTATTTATTTATTGAGTGCAATGCAATGTAGGTAAAGGAAGGTTTATGAGCATTGGGGAAGCTAGTGAATTGTCTTCGTGTGACAGACTCTAGTAGATTGCATAGTGGAATCAGTGGCAAAGGCAAGATGTAAGTTCTCTTTTGGTAGAAAATCCATGTATGATTTTTCATAAGAAATTTCAATCTTTATCATTACATAATTCTCCCAAAATATTTTATGTATTTAAAATTTGTCATAATATTTTATGGTCTTTATTTAACACTTATCTATCTTTGGTGTGCAGGGTCTCCTTTCTGAGGTTGTAGAGCAGAATTTTTGCCCATTGTTTATTTCTTTTTGTTTTCTTTGTTGTTTTTTGCTCTGGTTGTTTGTATCTTTTGGTATTGTTTTTGGTATTGTTTTTTTATTTCCGCTTCTATGGGTCTTATTTTTTTGTATTTGTGAGCATGGCCATGCCAATTTGTGGTTTGGTATTTTGTTTTCTTTTGCTTCATTGGTCTATTTTTGTACTTTTGTTCATATTTTTTTTGGGGTCAATTGCCAAGGAAATTAAGGGTACTTTTGTTCATTTTTTGGGGGGGGTCAATTGCCAAGGAAATTAAGGGAGGCCCTTAAGACCCATAAGACCCATATTGTGGTTTTAGGTTTGACGCAGGTCTAGTAGGTGTAGCTGTCAAAGTTGAAGGAGGTATGGATGGGGTGATTTCTCATTTGTTACTACATAGTTATATGGTTCCATTCTTGTTTTAATTTAATTCATTTTTTGCTTCATGTGTGCTTTAAATTTAGATGTAGTGCAAGTGAATGAAGGTGGGTGAGCGACTCAACACTAATGGAATTATTGGTAATCTTTTTGTGTGAGAGACGTTGAGGTACTATAGTAAAGCTAGAGGCAAGAACAAAGGGTGACTTATCCTTTGGACCTTGGTGCAAGACTCATGTATGTTCTACTGTGAAATCCTCCTTGATTGAATACAATAAGTGTAGTCCATCTCTTACCTTTTTAGTGTTCATGAATTTTGGTCTCATTAGGAATACGGTTTTTGTCTTTGGTTAGTATTTATCATAATATCTTATAGTCTTTGTTAATATTTCTCATAAGTTTTTGTATGTCACATGATCTTTTGTGGTTTAGTTTTTTTTGGGCTTAGGAGGTGGGGGAAATAAAGGAATGACCTAAGGCTGGTCCAGATTTCACAGGTGTATTCAGTGTAAGCAATGCTTAGGTGGAGGTGTGTATGGAATCTGGATCCATGTGTGTATGTTTAATTTAGGTGCATCTTATACTATTTGTGATTTATTTATTTATTGAGTGCAATGCAATGCAGGTAAATGATGGTTGAGGAGTATTGAGGAAGCTAGTGAAATGTCTATGTGAGAGACTATATTAGTTTTCATAGTGAAAGTCAGTGGCAAAGGCAAGATCTAAGTTCTCTTTTGGTAGAAAATCATGTATGTTTTCTCATAAGATATTATTTCAATCTCTATTTCATATATGATATTTCTCACAATATTTTGTGTTTCTTTTTTACTTTTTCTTAATATTTTATGGTCTTTCTAATTAACAATTATCTATTTTTGGTGTGCAGGGTGTCGTTATTTGGCCCTGGTTAGTGTGCGGGGTGTCCTTGTTCTGACATGGATGCCTTTTGAGTTTGTAGAGTAGAATTTTTGCATGTTGTTTGCCTTTATTTTTTGTTGTTGTTGTTATAATTGTTGTTTTTTGCGGTTGTTGGTTGTATCTTTTGTTATTGTCTTTTTTATTCCACTTCTATGGATGTTATTTTTTTGCATTTGTCATAGCATGGCCATGCTAATTTGTGGTTTGATATTTTGTTTTTGTTTTGTGCCTTTTGATATATTTTTTGTACTTTTGTTCATAGTTTTTGGGTTCAATTTCCAAAGAAGCAAGGGAGGCCCTTACAACCTATATTGTGGGTTTAGGGTTGATGCAAATTTGATAGGTGTAGCTGATAAAGCTGAAGGGGAGATATGGATTGGTGAATTTACTCATTTATTAGTATATAATTTTATGGTTCCATGTTCTTTTTTAATTAAATTCATTTTTTACTTCATAAGTATATAATGTATGCTTGTTTAAATTTTAGATGTAGTGCAAGTTAATGAAGGTGGATGAGGTTAATGAAGGTGGATGAGAAGGTGGATGAGCGCTAATGAAATTATTGACTATCTTCTTGTGTTGAGATATTGGGACACTTAAGCAAATCTAGTTCAGTAAACACAAAGTGTGAGTTATCTTTTGAACATTGGTGCAAGACTTATGTATGTTTCTACTATGAAATCCTCCTTGATTGAATACAATGGTTGTAGTCATGACATTACCTCTTTAGTGTTTACAATTTTTGGTCTCGGCCCAAGATGTACTTGCTCTTGCATAAGATCAAGAATAATATTCTTTGTCTTTGGTTAATATTTCTCATAATATGTTTTAGTCTTTGTTAATATTTCTTATAAATTCTTAGTCATGACATAATATGTTTTGGTTTAGTTTTTGTTGGGATCAAGAAGTGGGGAAATAAAGGTAGGCCCAAGATGTACTTGCTCTTGCATAAGATCAAGAATAATATTCTTTGTCTTTGGTTAATATTTCTCATAATATGTTTTAGTCGTTGTTAATATTTCTCATAAATTCTTAGTCATGACATAATATTTTTTGGTTTAGTTTTTGTTGGGATCAAGAAGTGGGGAAATAAAGGCAGGAGTCAGGACCTAAAGCTGGTGCAGATTTCACGGTTGCATTTGGTGAAGGCAAAGGCCGAGGTGGAGGAGGTATGTAGGGTTCTATACGTGTTTGTTCAATTTAGATGCGTCTTATACTATTTGCGATTTATTTATTTATTGAGTACAATGCAATACAATTAAATGAAGGTTAAAGATCATTGAGGAAGCTAGTGAAATGCCTTTGTGTGAGAGACTATTAGATTGTAGAGTTAAAGTTGGTGGCAAAAACAAGATGTAAGTTCTCTTTTGGTAGAAAACATGTGTATGATTTCTCATAATTTTTTCAATCCCTATTTCATATTTCTCACAATATTGTGTGTAATTGTCTTTAGTTAACACTTGTCTATTTTTGGTGTGCAGGGTGGCCTTTTTTGGCCATGGTTTGTGTGTGGGTTCCCTTGTTTAGACATAGATGCTTTTTGAGGTTGTAGAGTAGAATTTTCGCCTATTGTTTATCTCTGTTTGTTATCTTTGTTGTTTTTTTGCAGTTGTTGGTTGCATCTTTTGTTATTCTTCTTTATTCCCACTTCTATGTATTTTCTTTTTGTTTTTGCATTTGTGAGCATGGCCATGGTAATTTGTGGTTTGATGTTTTGTTTTCGTTTGTACATTATGGTCTATTTTTTGTACTTTTGTTCATATTTTTTTTTGGGTTCAATTGATAAGGAAATTAAGGGAGGCCCTTATAAGTTATAAGCCATATTGTGGGTTTAGATTTGATGCAAATTTGATAGGTGTAGCTGAAAAAGTTGGAGGTATGGATGAGGTAATTGAATCTTTTGCTACTACATAATTATATGGTTCCATTCTTGTTTTATAAATTCAGGTTTTGCTTGAATAAGTATATCATGTGTGTCTGTTTAAGTTTATATCTAGTGCAGGTTAGTGAAGGTGGACGATTGCTAATGACGATATTGAATATATTTGTGTGTGATAGATGTCGTGGGTAAAAACAAAGGGCGAGTTACCTTTTGGGACCTTTGTGCAAGACTCGTGTATATTCTACTATTAAATTCTCCTTTGAATACAATGGTTATATTCCCTCCCTTACCTAATTTAGTGTTTACAATTTGTTGTACCAGCCTAAGATGTACTTGCTCTTGCATAATATTAGGAATATGTTTTTTTTGTCTTTTGTTAAGGTTTCTCATAATATCTTTTAGTCTTTGTTAATATTTTTCCATGTTTTTCTTTGTAATCACATAATATTTTGTGTTTTAGTTTTTGTTGGCATCAAGAGGTGGTGAAATAAAGGCAGGACCTAAGGCTGATACAGATTTCATAGGTTTTTTCGATGAAGCCAGAGGCTAAGGTGGAGGAGGTATGTGTGGTTCCATGCGTGCCTATTTAATTTAGATGCATCTTGTTCTATTTGTAAGTTATTTATTTATTGAGTGCAATGCAATGTAGGTAAAGGAAGGTTCAAGAGCATTGAGGAAGCTAGTGAAATATGTTCCCTCCCTTACCTATTTAGTGTTTACAATTTGTTGTACCAGCCTAAGATGTGCTTGCTCTTGCATAAGATTAGGATTATGGTTTTTTTGTCTTTTGTTAACGTTTCTCATAATATCTTTTAGTCTTTGCAAATATTTTTCAAGTTTTTCTTGGTAATTACATACTATTTTGTGCTTTAGTTTTTGTTGGCATCAAGAGGTGGTGAAATAAAGGCAGGACCTAAGGCTGATGCATATTTCACAGGTTTTTTCGATGAAGCCAAAGGCTAAGGTGGAGGAGGTATGTGTGGTTCCATGCTTGTCTGTTTAATTTAGATGCATCTTGTTCTATTTGTGATTTATTATTTATTGAGTGCAATGCAATACAGGTAATGGAAGGTTCAAGAGCATTGAGGAAGCTAGTGAAATGTCTTTGTTTGAGAGACTATTGTAGATTGTATCGTGGAAATTAGTGGCAAAGGAAAGATATAACTTCTCTTTTTGGTAGAAAATCCATGTATGATTTCTCATAAGATATTTCAATCTCTATTTCATAATTCTCACAATATTTATTGTGTATTTAAAAAAAAGTTTTGAATATTTTATGGTCTTTTTTTGACACTTATCTATCTTTGGTGTGCAGGGTCTCTTTGTTTGGCCATGGTTTGTGTGTAGGGTGTCCCTTTTCAAACATGGATGGATGCTTTCTGAGGTTGTAGAGCATAATTTTTGCCCATTTTTTTATTATCTTTGTTTGTTTTCTTTTTGTTATCTTTGTTATTTCTTGTAATTGTTGGTTGTTTTTTTTGGTATTTTTTTTTCTATTCACACTTCTCTGGGTATTATGTTTTTGCATTTGTGAGCATGGCCATGCTAATTTGTGGTTTGGTTACTGGTTTTATGATTTATTTTTTGTACATTTGTACATATTTTTTTGGTTCAATTGCGAAGGAAATTAAGGGAGGCCCTTACAACCCATATGGATGGTTTAGGTTTGACGCAAATTTGATAGGCGCAGCTGTCAAATGTGAAGGAGGTATGGATGGGGTGATTTACTCATTTGTTACTACATAATTATATGGTTCCATGCTTGTTTTAAATTAATTTGTTTTTTGCTTCATAATGATATTATGTATGCTTGTTTAAATTTAGATGTAGGTCGGGTTAATGAAGGTGGATGGGCGCGCTGTAACACCTCGGTTTTGACCCCGTTGCATTAATGTATGTGATGTAAATATTATATGAAATCATGACAAGGAGCTCAAGGCCAAGGCCCTGTCACTGATTGATGTTTGGATATAGGCGATCATGGTTGATGCCTATGGTTTTTGTGCTAAGTCCAGCACTTTTGTAAACATCATGTAAATATGCAAATTAATGAAAAACCCACAGCCAACTATGTCAATGCAATGAATAATGAGATGGGGGCATGATTTTCCTAAGGATAAAGGGGTGGGAATGTTAACCTTGAACCTGTTTGGGAAAAAGCCATGTGTCATGGGGAGAACCCATCAGAACTGTCAACTACCCTCTTTCTTGTCTTTTCTTCCTAACCATTTATTCTGCCAGGAAGTGGTTGAGGTAGTTATTGCTTGGAAGGGGAAGAGTATGGGAAATTTCGAATGGAGAAGAGCACCTAGTTCTGGAGTGTCGTGTTTTGCTTGCAGGGACAAGAAAACACCAGAACCTTATGTCAATTTGGCCCATGCGTTCACGCCTGGTTTTCCTACTCACATTTTGAGAGCTGCGGGGGAGGGGGTATCCATTCAGGGGATCATGTATTCATCACCTACACATTCCTCGGTCGTCGTGTAGAAGCGGCAGAACAGCAGAGCCTTCCTTCTGTGTATGTATCCTTCGCGTTCTGCGAGTGTGTTTTTCTTGGACATTGTGGTATTTGCTATGTTGCAGCGTTATCCTAAACTACAGAGTGTATGAGACCTTGGTACTCGTGTTCAGAGTAAGCCTGTGATGTAGAGTCTTCCTGTGGTTGTTGTGTTGTGAACCTTGGCTTGGGTCTGACTGTGTGCAAGACTTAGGAATGGTAGAAACGTAGAATGCGTTTGATAAACCTGGTGTGGAACCTCATAGTAAGATAAGAGTGGCTGGTGAACCTACCATGCACATCCTGAAGAGCACTGGGAGGGAAGGTGTAGCCTGAGGGACTGTGGAGTAGAGAAGGGTACACTTCCTTGTGTTGGGTGTGTAGGCAGAGGGGGATCCAGGCCAGATAGATCTTGTGATGGCGTCCTTAGCTCTGTTGATGAGCTCACTAGCTTAGCAGTTCTTCCAGCCCATTTCCTTAGAATCTTGATAAACCCAACTGGAAAGATGGCTTGGCTGGTAGCCTGTTAAACCCATCTGTTGGCTTGGTTGTGTCTGTGGCACCTGACCTGGTAAGTAACCTTTGACTGGACAGTCTGATAAACCTAACTGCTAATGTTGGCTTGGCTAGGTAGCCTGATAAATCCAATAGTGAGATGGCTTGACTGTGAATAGTCTGATAAACCCATCTGTTGGCTTGATTGGTCCTTAAAGGTGAATGTTGGCTTGACTATGAACAGTCTGTGAAACCCAACTGTGAGATGGCTTGGCTGAGTGGCCTGTGAAACCCATCTAAGGGATGTTTTCCTTTACAGCCTGTGAAACCTAACTGTGTTGGCTTGGCGGAGTTTAATTGCATCCTTGGCTATGTATGAGTCTGCTATTGTTCCCTTATCCTTGTAGGAAATTATGCCTAGCTCGGGGGTGGCAGTGTTGCTGAGAGATTAAGGAGCACACTGGCCTATGGTTGGGTGGAATGTTGCAGTGACAAAGCTGCAGGACAAGCTTTCTTTGAGGTAAGTGTTCTTGTCCACATAATTCTCTGTAACTGTAATTCTTGGATTGTATTTGCTTGATGGAATGTGATGAACATGTTGCTATGTTGAGTTATGTTTTGTTCCCCGAATAACTGCAATTATAGGCATTTATGTATGTTTTTCCTCCAATGCATTTTACTAAGTTGCAGGGTAGATTGGTTAGTTTGGTAATGGTCTGGATGATCTGCTCAATCCAAGAATTCAGCTGAAAAGTTGAGTTTTTTGCTAGAAATCCTCATTTGCACAGTTTGCGGGATTAAGGATTTTTGCAGGATGCGGAACGTCGTTTCGTAGATTTTGGTTTCTGCAAATTTTCTTTCCGCAACTTGCGGGATGCGGGATCGCGGTGTTGCGATTTCCATATTTCCAATCCCACAAGTTAAGTTTTCCGCACCGTCGATCTTCGCGGGATGATTCTCCGCCGTTGATCTGTTTTCGATGCGGGATGCGGGGTGCAGGTTGCGGAAAGTGTTATTGAAATATTTTTGTAACTTCCAACCTCGCAACTTGGGCTTTTCGCATCGTTGATTTTTGCGGGAGATTTGTGATCCGTCGATTTAGTTCTATTTATGGGATCACCTGTGATCGTTGATTTTCGTCGCGTTTTCTCTTTGTCGTTTGATCTCCTCTGATATCCTTCCTTGCAGATCATTGGATTAATCCATGGAAGACGGGAGGAAGCGTGACAGTGTCGGAAATGTCGTGATGAGGTTCACGGCCATGCTCTGTGTTCGATGAACAGTGAAGTTTCTCGATGAAATTTTTAATTCCGCATGATAATGGGGCATGGGTATGTGACAGCGTGGTATCAGAGCTGCGGGTTGCAGCACTGGGCTTGGATGGGCCAGTGAACAGTCCAGGATACTCTCTAATGTCAATTTGTAGTACACTATAGTGTGGTATCCAAGTTGCGGGTTGCAGCATTGGGCCTAGATGGGCCATGTGACAGTAAGTAAAAGGTTTTGATTTTAAATTACTGTGTATCTGACAAATGGTATTGGTAACACATTTTGCTGAGTCATAGTACATTTGGAAAAGTAAGTTGTGGTTCAGCCATGAGAACCCATGACGGATATGATGCTCGGGATTCCTACGAGCACGCGCGAGATGCTATGGGGGAAAATGTTCAAGTTGGAAATGATGACATTGAGTCTAATGGAAGGAGATTCCAAGAGACACCGCCAGATATTGCAGCCACCATGAGAAGCTTGATTAAAGCCCAGGAAGAGCAGCATCAGTTGAATGCTGCTATATTGCAAAGTTTGACAAACTTGCAAAGAAAGATAGACTCTGGGTAGGGTATAGTGAAACCTGAAGGCAATAAGAGCAGTACCAGAAGAAGGACTTCTAGTAAGCCATCTGACTCCGAGGATTCCATTGGGGATTCAAGCTCTTCTTCTTGCAAGGGAAAGAGAAAGAGGCCCCAAAGGGATTGCACTCGGGATGAATTTAAGAAGGCTAAACCTCCTACGTTTGATGGCGAGGTAAAGATTGGACAAGAGGTTGAAGCTTGGCTTCTTGGGATAAATAAGTACTTCCAAGTCCAATATTATTTGGGAAACATGAAGGCAAGGGTTGCCATATTTAATTTGAATGGAAGGGCATCCATTTGGTGGAAGCACTTCAAGCAAGTTAGGAAGATCAGTGAAAGGAGAGTCAAGTGGAAACAGTTCCAGAAGTACTTCAAGGGAAAATACCTCTTTGACAAGTACTATGATGACAAGATCAAAGAATTCCATGAGATGAGACTGGGACAACAGACCATGGAAGAGTATGCGAATAAGTTCTTGGAATTGTTAAGGTATGTCAGGTACATCAAGGATGAAAAAGTGAAAATTCAGCGTTTCTCGAGTGGATTGCCTCAGTCTTACAAAGACAAAATCGAGTTTTACGAGCCTAGAACTCTTGAAGAAGCAATAAGGAAGGCTAAGTATTGCTATGAGCAAAGCAAGGGGAAACCTGATTACCATAAGACATGGAAGGACAAGAAGAATGAGAAGTTTGACCAGAGGAAGAAAGGTTTCAAACCTTCTAGCTTCAGGAATCAGTGTTAGATTTTTAACATTAAGCTAGCATTATATTAGGATCTTTAACTGAGAGAATAACAAGCACAACAATCAAACACAAGAGACAATGAATACAGTGTTTTTCCTCGGGGAAACCATAAATGGAGAAAACCCCGCAACTTCCTCAGAGATAGAATCAACACCAAAAGTAAAACCCAAAATAGTGAGATGATCTCCCGATAGCAGTAGCCTCTTTCTTTCTAGCCCCAGCAACTTCTTCTCCCTCAGCTATGCGCTACAACTGAGTGTGAGTGAGTGTGTGATAAATAGAGAGACTCACTCTCTATTTATACTAATTCCTGACTTGACAATGACTCACTAGGGTCGACTTCACTAGGTGAGTCTAACAACCCTAGGGCCCCGGAACTGCGGGGACTTTAACCCTTGAACAATAGGAGGGTTACCCACATTGACTTGACATGACTTGTTTACATTATAGAAACTCCCGATCGGAACATCGGGGCATGACATGACTCAATTACATTACAAACACTTCTCGGAATAAACATCGGGGTGCAATACATAAGAAATACAAGTGAATACATTCCGAAGTTACAATTACATCAACACTCCCTCTTAACTAGGAAGGTATTCTCTTGACATAATTTATCAGCACAAGTCTTCTTCTCTGTATCATCTGGATCATCATCGAGTCCTCGTCATCTTCAAGTCATCTTCATCTGGATTTGGATCATCACTCGATCTAGATCATCATCACTGGATCTGGATCATCACTCGATTTGGATCATCTCTACTTCTAGAACATTTTTGCTGGATCATCATCACAGGTGCTATCTCTTGATTCTTCTCGTCACAGGAAGTTCTACAGAGCCAGCCCTTTTTCATGCTGGTTGTAGGCCTAGCCTCCATGTAGGTTTTCTTCCAACACTTATATTTAACCCTAAGTCAGAATGGTCTGCCCAGCACTTATATTTGATCATGTAGGAACCAATCCTATAATCATATCAGAAAGGCACCCCCAACACTCACATCTGACCATGTGGGAGCACATCCCACAACCCTGTCAAAAAGGCCCAGCACTCACATCTGACAACCAATGTCAGAAAGGCTCAGCACTTACATTTGACCATGCGAGGAACCAATCCTCCATGCCGAAAGGCTCTGCACTTACATCTAACAACCAATGTCAGAAGGGCTCAGCACTCATATCTGACAACTAATGTCAGAAAGGCTCAACACTTATATTCGACCATGCGAGGAACCAATCCTCCATCCCGAAAGGGCTCTGCATTTACATTTGACAACCAATGTCAGAAAGGCTCTGCACTCACATTTGATCATGTAGGAACCAATCCTACAGTCACATCAGAATGGCCCTTAGTCCCAGATTGAGCTTTCTTGGTAACTGACTAGGTGCCTCCATTCCAAGAATGGCATTCAACTCTTATATCTGATCATGTAGGAACCATCCTACAGTCACATCAGAATGGCTCAGCACTCACATCTGACATGGAAGGAACCAATCCTCTCACCATGAGAGAATGTCTCAGCCCTTACATCTGACCATGGAAGGAACCAATCCTCTCACCATGTCAGAATGGCTCACGGACTCATCACTTCCTTTTGGAGGGAACCTCGATCTGGAGAACACCAAGCTTCTCCCTGAAGTATTCAAACTTCACCCTAGCTAATGGCTTTGTAAATACTTCAGCTATTTGTTCGTATGTCGCAACATACTGGAGCTTCACTGCTCCCCTCTGCACCATATCCCTGGTATAGTGATACTTGATCTTGATATGCTTCGACTTGTCATGGAACACTGGGTTCTCCGACAACTTCACGCAACTCTGGTTGTCACAATGTATACAAGTAGCATCCAACTGGAGATCAAATAAATCAGACAGTAGCTTCCTCAGCCATACTGCCTCACAACTAGCTGAACAAGCTGCAATATACTCTGCGTCAGCTATACTTAGTGCCACACAGGATTGCTTCCTACTAAACCAAGAGATCACACCTAATCCCATACTGAAGCAACACCTTGAAGTGCTCTTCCTATCGATGGCACTGCCTGCCCAATCTGAATCAACATAACCCTCCAGGTTAATCTTCTGATTCGCCTCATACTTGAGCCCATAATCAATTGTACCCCTCAGGTACCTCAGAATATGCTTTGCAACAATCAGGTGAACATGTCTCGGATCTGTTAGAAACTGGCTCAAGGTGTTCACAGCAAAGCAAATGTCTGGTCTCGTGTTCATCAGGTACATTAAGGACCCAATCATCTGACGATACATCGTTGCATCAACCGCTTCTGATGAAGCATCACTCAATAGCTTCAGGTTCGATGCCATAGGTGTGGTCATGGCCTTGCAGTCCATCATCCCGAACTTCTTCAGGATCTCTACTGCATACTTCCCTTGTCCGAGGGAGATTCCATCCGCATTCTGCCACACCTCCATGTCTAGAAAATAGTGCATCATACCCAAGTCCTTCATTTCGAACTCTGCAACAAACTTCCTCTTCGTATCAGCAATCAACCCATCCATACTTGTTACAAACAGATCATCTACATACAGTAGGAGCATCACTGAGTTGCCATCTTTAACCTTGTAGTAAAGGTTGGAATCTGCTTTACTTTTGGTAAAGCCCAAATTGGATAGAAAGCCATCAATTTTGCCGTACCATGTCTTGGGTGCCTGTTTCAAACCGTACAGGACTTTCTTCAAGCTACACACATGAGACTCCCTGTCGTGTCTCAAAATCGAGTGGCTGCTCTACATACACTTCCTCTTCCACTACACCATTCAGGAAAGCAGTCTTGACATCCATTTCATCACTGTAACCAGAGCAAGTACTAATCTGATAGAAGTGTATCTGGCTACAGGTGCAAAGGTTTCTTCATAATCTATTCCTTCATTATGTGAGAAGCCACGAGTCACGAATATTGCTTTATATTTTTCTATGCGGCCATCTACAGCATGCTTGATCTTGTAGATCCATTTGGAAGTTACAATCGACTTCCCTTCTGGTCTTGGAACAACATCCCAAACATCATTCTTCATGATCGATTGATACTCTTCGATCATAGCATCCTTCCATTCTTTCCATTCTGTCGCTTCTTCATAGTTGGAAGGTTCTTTATTGATAAAGTCACACAATAAAGCTACATACCCGGAGCAGGACCTGGTCCTCTTCCTTTCTCTGTGATTCTCTTCTAGAGCCCCATATCTTTTCGCACCTTGGATAGCTTCTCGTACCTAAGCAGGTTTCCTCTTGTGAGGATTCTTCTCTTGAGGTGGATCTACAGGTTCTTGAGGTTCTTCAAATTCTCGATCTTCTTTTTGAGTTTCTTCGTTCATGGTTGTGTCATGAATTCTGGGCGTTTTTGATTCTTCGGGATCTTCAGCAGGTCTCTTTTTGGATTTGTTGTAAGTTGAGTCTTCGTCAAATGTTACATCCCTACTGATGTCGATCTTCTTGAATTTTGGGAAGTATATTTTGTAAGCCTTTGAGTTTTCAGAGTATCCCACAATATACCCTTCTTTCCTGAAGGATCTAACTTTGTTTTCTTTTCTTTTGGAATGTGTATGTACACTAGACAACTGAATATTCTGAGATGGCTAACTTCTGGTTTCTTGCTGGAAAAGACTTCTTCAGGTGTCTTGTTCTCAAGTACTCTGTGTGGAGTACGGTTTTGTACATACACCGTTGTTCTGGCAGCTTTTGCCCATAGATGCATGGGAAGATCTTGATCATGAAGCATTGCTCTTGCAGCTTCCATGATAGTTCTATTCTTTCTTTCTGCAATCCCATTCTGTTGTGGATTATATGGAGTGGATAACTCCCTCTTAATCCTTGAAT